>JADANM010005989.1:3338953-3356126 GCA_026213755.1 Eurema hecabe | reverse complement strand
TAATAATTCACGAAAGAAGATTTGAGATATCTTTTTTAGTGTCCAAATTGTGGATCGGAAACTTTTTGTTTTCATGAGACTGCAATTAAATAAAATCGTCAACATTTTATAAATAACTAGTTATTCCTGGATTTCACCCGCGTTACACCTCATTCTTATTTATTTTACGATTAATATTACAGCTTCATACAGTTACAAATAATGTTTAAAATAATTTTCAAAATTACATCAGATCTATAATAGTATACTTAGTATTGACTACTACTAAAACTAATAAATCAATTTTATTACTTATCCTCCTAAAAGTAATATAATCACGATGGGTACCAACATTTAGCTTCCCAAATAAGTTTGAAACAATGTGTATTTAACAAAAATATGTTTATTTGAAATCCCTCGTAACAGAATATTCTGGATAGTAAGGTAATCAGTGAACCGCTTAACCGATTCGTACAAACGATCACCGATTAATATCGCTGCCTACGCACCAACGCATCGGCCTTCTTTATTTCTTGTAAATTTGATATATGAGGTATAAAACTACTTGATGGACAGATAACTTCAGATATTAAATTTGTGTGAGAATTTAGATCGCCCACACACGTGTATGGTAAAATTCGGTGGTTTACTAGGCTCATCACTATATAACTAAAGAGTTGATAGCTATATCTAAAAAAATGTAGAAAAAAAAATAAAGAATCTTTTTCTTTTTTCTTAGACATAACAGAGTTTATTTCACATTTATATTGTACAACTTCATACAACAAAGTAACTAATTATGTACTATTATTTCAAATGATTAACCCATGTAGTTTATTTTCATTTAAATCATATGTATATTTTATTAATCCCTAACAAATATCGATCATAATCCCTTATTAATAATAGCGTATAAAAGCTAATAATTACCAAAAAATACTAATTACGTGTCCTCTTGAGTCCCGTATTAAAAAACCACATACGGTAGTCAAAAAGTATTTCCCAAGTTATCAAAATCGGAAGCGCCATTCTGTCAAAGATCCTTCATTCTATCCCAATCCATCATTCACTCATAAGCAGACATTCAAAAATTTGGAGTTAATAAACGTCTATGTTTGTTTTTGTAACAGGAAATATATTTAGTTGTTTTAGATGATTGGTAAAAAAGCAGAGCGATGTGGGTGGTGCTGACGACAGTTTAAGTAGCGTAATTCGATACTGGGTCCATGGTTTGTTTTTCTAACGCGATTATAGTCGGAACTCGGAAGTGTCGGGATGTCTTGATGGCATTGGTTAATGCTAGACGGAATGACGGTAGCCATTTTCTGCATCCACAAATTGGTCTATTTTGAACATAATTCAGCTGATTGCAAATACCCCATTGGCATCTAAATGTCTTAAGTGCTCGGACCTACCTATCCCATAATAAAAGTTCGTATTTATTATTCGAATTATTCGGAAAATCAAACAATATAAAGAACATTTTTATACGTTATAAATGTTTATTGAAACGATTTTACCCGATTCGATTAATGTTTTCATTAATTATAACAAGTTACAAATTCTGTTATGGCTTCGAGGCAATAAAAATTAAATCTCCAAGTATGTCATATTAAAACATTAAGCATTCAATATGATAGCCCGTGTACTCGTAATTGAAAATAACTGTAGAGATTTATTCCTCTGATCAATAAAATAATGGAGGGTTACTGTATCTATGTGTGCGTTATTACTTTAGAAGGTCACGTGGCAAAACCCTCGCGCCAACCCCAATGGGTCCTCTGTCTCTTTTCTTTGCCACAATTTTAGCTTAGAAAGAACGAGAAAGAAAATTTATACGTAAATGTGTTACGTGTTACGGCGAACATCTGCCTACTTCGATACTTTTTATCGATCAAATCAAAAATCTTTTGAGAAACTTTTAATGAATATTTAATAATACGAATGTATATTGAAAAGACCTTGCTTGTTATAAGTGCGTGAATTTAATAAACTGGGCTACCTATATAATGTTCACACGGTGAGAGCACGCAGAGTGGACTGTATACAGCAGTGTTCCCGTAGCGAAATCGTTGCAAGTAACGGTTTCGCTATTGAAAGTGCTAAATAATTGAATGGGTCCATACAACCAGACCCGATCTGGTGCACTCAAAATATCGCACATCAAACGAAGTATTCGTAAACCTAAATGCTATATAAATAAGCTCTAAATTTAAATACCAATAATAAAATTCTGGTTATACATATCGTGGTACTTCTTAAAAAGTTTATTGAAAACGAATGCAGCTCTGAAGGTCCCCAAGGAAGGGGGCAAGTTTGTGCGTCTCGTCTGGATAGAAACAATGAGTTTGAAAAGCGTTTTATGTCTGGACCACAAATTGAAAGCGCACTGGATGCTATTATTGTTAGTTTTGCTCCAGATAACGAAATATTAAAGGGGTTTGATCGAGGTATTTGTTAAGAACCAGAATCACGATGAACATAAGAAAAAAAAATTGTAATAGGTACCAACCAATGAGGTAATTTGTTTTTTTCTTATTTACTTTCAGTGAATATTACGTATTTAATAAATTATGTACATGCTAATATATTTTATGTTAAGATATAAAATATGACAATACCAGTAACAATGTTATTAATTACGCAAGGTTAAGAATTGGCATTGGCTTTTATTACACATATTGTAAACCTTCCTCTTAAATCATCCTATCTACTTAGTAATCCGCATCAACATCCGTTGCGTAGTTTTACAGTCCTACATATAATGTTTTCTACATACAGTCGTGATGCTATTTGAGTTAGTCTCATCTGTTTATATTAAAGGAAGGAATAATTAACGCATGCACATCTGCAAAATATAATATTCAAAACTGTGTAAAAAACCCTGTTATGGGCAATAAATACGTTCAAACTCAGTGAATTCGTCAGTCACAATCATATGAGCGGAACACAATGTTCGAAGCCGGATATTAAAGCCTTTACAAATGTGAGCCCCTGCATGCGATGCCGACCCCGATGAATGGATGCCTGTTCTAGCCGTCTAGATGCAACCTAACCAACCTCCCCCTTTCCTTTGTCAGACTGACCTTAGCTCTAATTTACAAGTTGAAGGTTCCCTTTTATTTGTATTCTTATAAATAATAATGCGTCTGGCTGGGGAATTACTCAATAGCTCAGCTATTTCAAGGCAACCTGTATTGAGATAGGTTATAGCATTTGAAGGTAACTCGGTCGGCGGGATCTATTCACACAGTCCAGATTCGATTGTAATTGCACAGGTTAGTGTTAGGTCTTATTCCTATTATGTATACTTTTTGGTTGTCAATTGTGATATGGTCTGTGGGATTGTATCTTAGCAATAAAGTATGACGTTTTTGATAGTTTTTTTTTATAATTTTCAATATTCAGTATTTGATAGGCTTCCCTTTCTGCCGCCATCACATAAAAAATTATTTACATATTTCGCAAATTTTTGGGTCTTTTTCAATATTCAAATACAATAAGCATTTTAAAATCAAAGTACAGTTATAAATTGAGCGGGTTAAAATGTTTCAAAATGTATTCAAAACAGCGTGCGATTTGGTCCCGATTTGCTACACCTTCCCATAAGCACCATTAACATATGGCAAACTAAATATAACCACCATATCACGATATAGTGTAAGCCGTAGGGTGCGTCTCCCACATGTTCGCAAGATGGTTAGACTCACCTTACTGAGCGGATTGGCGGCGAAAAAAGCGTCATCTTGAGTTACAGGATCCATTAGGAGGATTTAACTCTTATTTCTCGAAGTTTCGGCGATATTTTTACTCCATGAGAGCACTTTTGTATATAATTTTATTTGAATATTATGTACACCGCCTTTGTTTGAATGTATCGTTTTATCACGGCGGTCAAATTTGCTCTTGCTATTGGAAAGGCGTTGGGAAATATTTCTCACTGGAATTACGATAATTTCGTAGAATCGTCCTAATATTAATAGGAATATCGTTATTTAAAATCCACTTTAATACATCTACTATAAAAACAATTAGAATATTCAATTATATATTCATTTTAATGCTGGTAAAACCCGGAGACAGATTGTTATATGGATAACAATGTTTCTTACAAGATATACTAGAGCTGATATGTTCCGTTATGTGGAATGTCTTAATATACTTAAATACTTTTTAATAGAAGGTAAATAATGGTCAGTTACAGAGTAAAAAATTTCCGGAAGGCTGAATATTTTGCTTTTAAACGAAATATTGCTTATACCACAATTATCGATAAGTTATAAATTATAATACTAACTAGTGAAGCGATTATCATAAATAATGTCTAAAACATAATTAATATTTATTGAAAATAAAATTTAATTGATCGGAAAATCACTTCTAATCAATAATATTTATTCTAGTCTGCAGATATTAATTTATTACGGAAATTATTTTACATTTTATAGAGATAGACCAGTGAAGAAAAATCCTAATACTGTATGTAAGTCCTAGTTGCCTGTAAAGAGGCCGCCATTTACGGCATAGCTCATATTATTTGTAATATTACTTATTTCTTTGTAAGTGTAATATGTAATTAAGAATTAATAACAATTTAAGCCTTTTGTAGCCTGTTGTAAAAATATTTAAAGTTTCCTATTATGTAGTCCCGTATATAAGTACTCTAAATATAAGCAATACTTCGAGATGGATCCATGAATGTCTTTGTAAAATAACAGTACATCGATAATAAAACAGTTGAAAAATTTGTGACCCCAAAATTTTAGTTAAATACAATATTATTGGTAAATTTTTACCACTAATAATAACAAAAAATGAATTACTTTATTCCTTTGAATTTGAAGTCCAGAAGTCAACAAAACACCTATACAACAATTATTCAAAACCTAGCTAGGAACATACTTTAAAACTTAGGTTAAATTTAACAATATTATTTACGTAGATAAATGCGCTATAAAATCATATAAAGGACTAACAATTAACTCCAACTATCATTTTTACTATAGAAATTGAACAAAGGCCAGGCGCGTGCCGGCATTAAGGCACTGCAGCTGGCGTGGGTGTACACACATGCACACACACACACGCGCACAGAACACTGGAGATTTAGAAAAAAAAGTTGTGATTACGTTAATGGGATTTATTTATATGAAATTAAACTTAAATTGGAATAGGTTAATAAATGCTTACTAAGTAGAATTGTGCTAACTTAATAAGTAGGTATACCAAGTCTTGTCTTTTATGTGATGATTGAAAATAGTGGATTAGGTAGGTAATTAATTAAATTAACTTACCATAGCCCAAATAACTTAAATTAAATGTATTCAAAGAGGTTTTATTGAGTTGAATTTTATTCACTAATTACACATTTTCATTAATAATAATTATAAGTAGCTTAAATTATATTTAATAATAGTATAAGGAATAGTCCAAAAGATAACTTGCATACCTACGTTGCGCAGGCGCATATAAAATTCCATTAAAGCGAACGAACTGTTTAGGCCCGTTACTTTCGCGTTGTGTGTTACGAGTAATTTATTTGATTGTTTATTTGTGTGTGTGACTCACACATTGATAACTTTGCTGGGTGCGACACCCCATGAAAAATATCATCCAATACGAAAAATGCGCACAGGATCAGCGTTATGGTTCAAAGCTATTACAATTTCTTTGCTTAAAAAAGTTGAAGAAAATTTTAAAATTTTATCTATGCGGTGTGCCGGTCACCATTCATTATAAAGGGGGTAATTATTGAAAAAATTGAATGGCTTACTGAATTTTATATATTTTTTAATGTATTTTAATTCAGAATTTATTAGGAGCTAAATATGATGAACTAAAAATGAAGTTTTACATTATGAACTAATATTGTAAATAAACGTTTGCGACTGAATCGTTCACTTCGAAAATGCGCTCATAAATTCCACCCTAACGATTCCCCGATCCGCCCTTTTGAAAGAGCATGTGTGCAACTAGTAAACGTAAGTACCTACCCCTATTGATCCCCCCGTAGGCCGCGAGCCACCCCAGGTGCGACTCACGGCACGCGCCATTCCCGCGACGGACGGCGCTCTGACGCCACCTAAACATATTCCTAAATACTTCCATACATTTCCTACAAAACTTCAACCAACCCGGAAATAAAAACCACACTACAGTTGTACTATGTGAAACAGAATCAACCAAACATGAGTTCTATCGGAGTTGTCGTGTTTCGTAATTCGCCGCTCAAGACCCAAGTGCTCCAGGAATCTGTGAACAATTCAGTGAACATAACAAACAATGACGCTAATAGACGTGAAATTGTGATAGTGCGAAAGAAACACAAGCTTCAATCTCCGAATACAGTGTCAGTGTCATCTTTAGTGCATTCTATTGAAGGAAACACTAACACATTAGCGAAACGACCAAAATACCGCGAAAACGCCCCTGAAGAACATGGAAGAACTGCTACACCTTTAGCTGTCGCTCGTCGAAATGCGCGGGAACGGAACAGAGTGCGCCAGGTCAACGACGGATTTGCCGCCCTAAGACGACACATACCCGAAGAAGTCGCAGCTGTTTTCGAAAACGCAAATTCAAACAGAGGACCAAACAAAAAATTAAGTAAAGTGGAAACGCTTCGTATGGCTGTTGAATATATACGCAATTTAGAAACTTTACTTAATATTGGACACGCTGACAAAGAAAACTTATCCCGTCCTTCCATGGAGTCGTTTCCATCTCCGGCATCATCATCGCCAAGGGAAAATAGTCTGGAAAGAAACTATTTTTGTTTGAATTCACCAGCAATGGAAGACGAAGATATAGACGAGGATGAACTCGATGGATCACTGCAGCGAATTCCTTCACAACATTTTGGAGAACTACAAGCAACGGAAGCATTCCAATTAATATCGACCCCGCGTTTATATGAGGAGGATGGCAACGGACAACCACTCACGCCCTCGTCAGATTTATTAGCTCAAGATGAGATAAACCATCATCAGCTACTCGAAGGACACTTTCAGTTCCCAAATTCCGCCGAACAATTTACCGTCATACCCGAGCAAAATTATTGTAATGAAACGGATGTACCCATAAGTGAAAGTAGCTTCGAAGTGAAATACGTAGATTCAATTCATCAACAAATTCACTCTCACTATGGGGATACATCGGATCTACCTCTAGACGGCATTAACTCTGATTTGATTTTAAATCATTCTACGTTCAAATTCAAAGAAGAAAACGAATTGGCGGATGACCAATTCGCAGATATTGAACTGAAAAAAGAACTTCCAGACATTCAAGTGACTCCTGAAGATCGCGAGCAATTCGAAGAAACTCTAAAATGGTGGCAGGAAAAAACGCGAATGGCTCGCTCGTTGTCTAAAAATAAAGCGCCATAACTAGTTAGGATATTAGAACTATTTATAGGGACATGTTAATGTAAATAATTTACGTATAGGTATGTGATACAAACATACAGCTGTCAGTGCCAAAGTCGATGTACGAAGCGAACGCAAGGTGTTACCGTAACGGTCATTTCACTATACACTAGTTAGACTTTGCGTCTATCGCGATATAAATATTACATTAATGTAAGCGACATTTATGTAGGTGTCAATTAACTTATAAATTGCAAAATAGTTATGGTTGTGTTTAAATTTAACTTAGACATTTGCTAGCTATGATTATTACTTATAGAAAATGTAAATACGTAATAAATAATGGGCACCTGATGGACAAATAGCGTAAATATTTTGTATTGTGCCTTAGTGGAATCAATGTGATTATAGATATAGCTAATTTTATTGTAATAAAGCTTTTCTTCTTACCTGCATATGTTTTAACTATTTCCAATACCCAATTGCATCCTGATCCCTTTTTGGTAATCTGATAATCTTAATGACGTCATTAACGACACATCTTTGTATTCCAACCCCTCGAGACAAAACCCTCATGCTAATACAGCAAATTGTTTTACGTTAAATGACCTACTTAAAGGACTCTGTATGTACCGACAAAGGGGAGCATAATAAATTTAACCGATAGTTAAACGAAGGTTAAACTTCGTATTATTTTGAAATTTTACAGAACATTCCTTGATCTTGAGCTGTTCTTATTTTTTGTGAATTAAGTTTTATTACCAGTCTATATTATAGTAGTAACATTTTGGGTATCTAAATAAATTGCAGTTGTCGATAGATTTAGAATTTTAAAATATTTAAGCTGTATCATACCATTCATCTTATTTAGAAACTAGGTGCTATAGAAATTTCAAAAGCATGGTATAGGTATATAATCGGACAAAGATAAGTTAAAATTTCGTTTTAAATATCGTTGAACTCAGCTCAAAGGCCGTTAACGGTACGGCGGTGTCGCTATTATGATTGTAATGCGCCGCCGTTACCCTCCGAAAAAAATACCAATTTCTAGGGAGCGAACAAACGGTTGATTACAATTTTTGGGATCGAGTTTTTTAACCAAGATTTATGCAACGGATGGTTTTTCTGGTTCCTTGTTCGAGGTCGGGAGTAAACGCTTTGTGGAATTTGATATGTGCGAGAACTATTACCATGCAGATTGTGGTATTGCTATAGCTAAAACAGGCCCGACCGAGTGACCTGTCTTATTAGTAATAGTGATTATTATCTATGTACTTTTGTTTGTTTTTATGTCGATAAAATAAAATGAATGCACACATTACTTATCTGTTTGGCTATTCTGTTAGTAATATTTGAGATGTTATACTATTCTATATGAATATATTTTTTATATTTTATAATTTGACTTAGTCAAGTCTAGACTTTAAGCGTAAAAAAATTAGTACCCACATAGGTATTTCAAAGAAATAAAACTGGCAACAAATTATTAAGAATACAAAAATCCTATATATTTCCCAATTAGCATGCATGAAGCTTCCGGATGGAAGAATTTTAATTTATTTTGAAAGGTTTTTTTTTGTAATATTTTACGGCGATAACACGTGGTATCCTATTTTGGCTTCCATTTAAATATTTTCCGCTCCATTCGTCAGGCGCTGTTCTCTGTGATTAAAGTCTGACACACGTGAAACTATATGTAATTATCAGTGATATCGGTAAAAAATATTACACAGGCAACAAAAAGGGTTACCAGCCTTGACTTAAATCTACATTGGGTATCATTTAAATCCTTAGTTTTACTTAAGTTATGTAGGATCGATATTAATGTCTAATATATGTACATTTAATAGTTATGCGTCTATTTTCTATTAAAGTAAACAATCAGTATATTAAGACATCTTAAGATATATGTATATCATATTATTAAGAATATCGCTTTGTAATAATAATTTAGGATTGAACCTACTATCCCTACATAGTATAAAAACGAAGTAGCTTTCGCTGTATCTTTAAAACTACTCAACCGACTCTTATGTGGTTTTTCTTAATACATAGAGTATTATACATGCATAATAAATGCTAAAAAAGCCGGGGCGCTAGTAACAGTATAAAATTAAGTAAGTCCGTTGCTGTTAAACGGAATACAGTGTGGTTTTGGTCGATAGAAGTCTAACTAACTCGTGGTCCTCTACCCGAACGCCATAGGTATCCTATGACGATTTTCCCATTATACAAAAGTCTTATATTTCAAACATAACAAGCTTTAAGTTTCAACCGTTTACTTACTAGACATACGAACTCCGTATGATAACAGCAAAGAAATCCTGATTGATTCTCTTTGAGGAAAGTCCGTTACGGGACTATTGTAGTACTGCAACTGGATTAAAAAATCTTGATACTTAAATAAAATTGTTAAATGCATTGTTTTGTGGTACTATGTAAGGTTCTTAATATTTTTTTCAGTTAAATTAAAATTAGTATATCCCTCCTAAAGCAGTTTAAAAAGAGGTTAAATGTTTTTAAAAAACCAAATTTGGTACACCATTACTATTAATTATACTATGTAAGATATTTATTTAGCATATCTTATTAATTAAGTTTATCAAATTTTTAATTTATCAATCATTTAATAGCATATTCTACACAAGAAACAATAAAATGTGAATCACCATAAAATGTGGCTATATTTAAAGCTATAGACAGAACGAACGTATCTATTAAATAAAATATCAAGAAACTGCGTCCATCTACAAGGCAAGTAAAGTCAAAGAAGCTACCCTATTGTTGCGCAATATTTATTCTCGCGTGGATCTTCGGTGGATTCTTTCAACGAGGTCGACGCTATTGTCACAGGGTTCATGGGAACCGGCAAAAAATGGACTCGCCTATAGGGAACTACCGAACCTAACGAACAAAAGTGAATAAGCATTTTTCAAACTCAAACAAAGTATTGGATCCACGTGTACAAAGATTAGGATGACGTTTATAATCTTCATGCTTTATGCATCGACGGTTTCTTGCGTCTTATGCTTTTTGAGATCGCGATATTATTCTGCCTGCTATGCAATATTTTCCTTAGTAATAACAATCTACGTCATATTATAATGTCACAAGCGTATAATAACACTTATACTTAGCACATAGGTTTAAATCATCACATCAACATCGAACGTTCTGGATTAAAATAAAATGAGTATCAGTAAAACAAAACAAAACGCAAACAGTACCCTCTTAGCGGAGACGAGAGGACACGTTACAAAAAATTGCCTCTTTTTATTTGAACAGACGTAAAGCCAGATTGTTCGAGTTAGTAGACAGAGAAATTACACCAGAATCCCGACAATGTATGGATACTGCCATACGGCATGCGTATCAACGCCATATGGCGATCTCACGGTACAGCGAGGTCTATGGAGAATTATGGCGCCTGCTACCTTTCCGCTCAGGCTATGGCGAAAATTCATGAATTAATAAGATGACGGTGACTTGCAAATTGCAATTTATTCTTATTCTTAATTAACGACTTTTCTCTATAAATTTAAAAAGCTTATGTTCAAACGATTGATTATTATATTTGTGTATGTAAAGATAAATATTTATTATTTAATTCAGTGAGATACATTAATATTACTCTAGGTATATGTATACTTAAGAATCTACAAAATAGAATGATTTTAAAACCAACAAAATACACAGAGCGTACCTACTCCATTTTCTATTTGATTAATTGTGAAATTTGAATATTTACAATCGATCCGCCATTTGAATTGAAAAACGATTATGTCATACTTACTGCAATGACGACGTACTTTATACACAAGCCAAAGTTAAATTACATACGTAAATATAAAATAATTATTATTTGATATCGAAGTGTCTCATAAATTTATCTAATTGTTTATAATAATCTCAATCTGTTCTATATATCACCTAATTTGTCATATAATGTGACACGTTTGATGAGATCGATGTTTATATTTCATTCGGTGTTTACAAAAACTTACTCATGCTTTGCTAATAGCTTTGTTTACTGGGGAATATATCTAGTCCACATTGTGAACTCTGACTCAAAAATATATTCCGTATTGTTTTTTACTTAAAAACTCCGTACTGTATCTACTGTTTGTTAAACAATAACTCTATCAATATTTTTCTACGAATGGTTTCTTTTTCTAAGATAGAAAGTATACAATTCCATTATATGGTAAATTCTAACAATACCTTGAACCTTGATCTTGTGTTACCTTATTTTGAAATCCAGCCAATATTGTAGCATCAACTTAAAATAACAAAACATTCAATATAAGTCATATTTTAGGTCGTAATTTTTCCAAATTTCCAAACAATAACAGCGTAGGTAGAACATATAAAAATACGCAATAAATTGTATTATGTAAATGAAAGTTAATGAATGTATTGCTGAATTATTTAGCTGGTGACATTTGTATCCGTATAGGAAACAGTTGACGTGTACGGGCCAATATGCACGTGCAAGTCAGCCGGCTTACCGTGATTCCGGTGATATATTGAATATTAAATCACTGTTATAATAGTTTTAATGGCTTGTGCCTTAGTTAAAGTAAAGTGGACTTCAAGTATAGGATAATTTCAACAAAAACCTAAAAAAGGTATATGTAGAAATTATCGTGAAAGTAATTCCCTTATGTGATATAACTAAATTGCTAAATTGCTAGTTTTACAAAATTAGTCGAGAGTATTCCATTTCTTAATTTAGTTTTTTTTCTGTGAAAGAATAAATAGCATATTAATTTCTTCGTTGACACTGAAGGAATAAAATACAAGCTGGTTTAAAAATTTTGTTTTAAACATATTTTACTGAGCAATAAAAAATAAATATTAAGTTTCTTAGCTTTAATGAGTATAAAATAACAAAAACAATTTCAAACCTTTTATTACAACTCTCATATATAGATTTGCCTTAGGGAATGGAAAATAATAACAACAAAGGTTCTTTTATATGATTTTATTATAAATAGCTGATGTGAGTTGTTTTATTGAATATTATACAGAGTATAATTTCTAAGTTTAATCACATTTTAACTAAATGTTTAAGTGGACTAGATGACACATGCGATTGAACACATATCAATTGTAAATCATTATAGTTTGACAACAAATTGGCAAATAGAAATATTTATATAAATCAGTTCCAAATTATGAAGCATTAAGTAATGATAAATCACATAAAACGGTAGTAAAATCACGAGTGATGCGTTCTGCTTGTACGGTCTTTATTCTACAATGTGTTTTATTCTCAGCCAAAGGTCAAAAGATACGCATGTTCTACGATAAGCCCTTTATTACAACAACTCCACCCACTTAGGGGTGATGTTTTTTATTCGTGTAAATATTTTTTTTATATCTGGAGTTCTAATTGAAACCACGTGCATAGTTTCCGTTCCGCCACGTGTCTCATTGTAAATTATTGTACCTCCGCTCTGACCCACACATGATATGATATGTAAGTAGTTCACAGAACAATAAACAAGCAAAATTCATAGGAACTACTTGATATGGAAATTGAACTAATTTCTATATGAATTGATTTGTTATTCAACATTTAATTATACTAATTGAATTAAAGCCCTTTTTAAAATTTATCACGATTAACTATTGTAATTTGAAGTTCAGTGAATAAGTCTAGTATACATTAATAATAATATATTGGATATTACACAACGTATGCGATATTACAAATGTGTTTGCGTTATATAATAAGGTTACGATAAGAGATCATTTATATGACTGGTTTGTTAATCAAATATTTGATAATGCGCATGTATAGTTAAACTCAGCCGTTACGATAATGTTTAAAATAGTTTATACTCAAATAAGAAATAAGCAAACTAAGCTCAGTCAGATCAGTTCATCAAATAAAGTGCGTCAATGTTTCCGCATCGTTACTGCGCGCTTGTTTCCTTTGTAAGAGCTCTATAAAAACGAAAGCACTCCGAAAATAACCACATCTAGCCCAGATGTTTTCCTGGCTTTTTGCTTCATACAAAAACATGTCGCGTACCAACGTGGGAACCGCTTACTTTCGGAAAAAGTTCTTCGCAGATGTTAGCGAATCATCTCCAAAGTTCCAAAGCGTTTCGAGCCATATCCACGTGTCACAACAGGAAGAAATTCATAATTAACAAACAGAAGCGTGCCACTTGTCCATCTCTAACGGACTGTGAAATAGTCTCTTGTTTTTATTAGCGAGGGTGCATCCGTAAACACTTCACCTTGTTCCAATCAAGGACTTGCAGGCGATTCTTCTTTGCTATGAATTATAATACATTTCTTTATAATTTACTTTAATCTCACATAGATAGGTTTCATATAAATATGCGACTTATTTCTTATCTTATATAATTTCAAACAAAACATTTTGAAAAATAGTTTAATGGCTGAAGTCTCCAGTATATATGAGAATCGTATCTTTTTAGGTTAAGCACAATAATTATCTATAATAAACGATAGATATACAATTGATTTAACTACATTAACTATCTTCTACTTATATTTCAATACATTATTCATTGTTGCTATATCTGTGTCAATTATATAGATAACAGTTTTAAACATAGTTATTTTAAAATTTCCTAGTGAATTTATTTAATTCTAGGTACTTGTTAAGTATTATCTTATCAACACGACTCAGCGTTATTGACCTTGTAATCAGACATAATTATCGTCATTGAAATCTTTTGATTTATTCTTATTATTACTACTTCTGAAATGTTCAGCTATTTGTAATAGAGTTTTGCCCTTTGTTTCGGGAAGGCAGAAGTATAAGAATATGGTACCGCATAGGGTTGAGAGACCGTAAAATAAGTATGTACCGTGGTGGCCTATAGTGTGGAACATAGCCGGTGCGGTTTTAACTGTCCCAAAGAATGCTACCGATGTCATCATTACACTTATACCAGATCCTAATCCTTTCGTTTCAGTAGCAAATACTTCACCAACCATATTCCACGGCAGAGGTGATATGCCTAAATTTGAAACTACTATATAAATTGCCATTAATCCTAAAGATATGAATGGTGATATATGTCTTATAATTCTCTTGTCAACAAGATAAAGATAAATAGCTAAGCTTATTAAGGATATTGTTGTAAAGATACCACTAAAAATAGCCAAAGGCCTTCGACCTATCTTCCGCAATAGGATACACGCTGAAATTAACGCTGCTACTCGCAAAACATCCGTAGCCAACATTGCAGCGTACGCATTTTTATTATTTCCTATAAGAACCTCCATTATATTCGTAGTGTAAGCGCAAATAACGTTGATTCCAGATAATTGAGTAACAATAAAGAAAACGATCATGATAAACAGTGGTTTCCAGAATTCAGGCTTTTTAATATTATCCTTTAACGTTTCCCATTTCGGCTTCACCTGTTTTTTCTTTTCATGTTCCACGAGCATTTTATCGAGTTCATTCTGCATTACCATACTTCTGCCTCTAAACCAATAAAAGGACTTCTTACATTTGTCTATTTCATTCTTAGAAGCTAACCATAAAGGTGATTCTGGCGAATAGCATAAAATTATACATCCAGTAAGCGGAAATAATGCGCATAAGAAGGACGCGTGGCTCCAGTGAAGGAAAGTTCCGAACAAGTGCGACATGAAGACACCAGATGCAATGCTTAACGATAACGCAGCTAAAAATAGGCCTCTATAAGCCGGTGAGCTTATTTCTCCGATAAACACTGGCCCGAGAGGTCCTAGCCATCCTTGACAGAAGCCTGTGATGAATCTTCCCAGTAATATGAAAAATATGTTCTTCGCGAACCCGATAATAAGCCATCCACTTATATAGAACAATGATAGAATAATTTGAGACGTTCTTCTTCCAAATCTTTCCATTAAATATCCAGATATCATGTTACCGAAGAGCAGTGCCAATGACGACATGGCGGCTGTAAAAGAATAATTTAAATTCAATATTTCGTTAAGTATGTCGAGTCAATCATACTAAGTCCGAATAGTTATATGCATAAATTTGTACTAGACACTGTGATTATCATAAATCATATACTTTATGTCTATAAAAATGGAACAAAATTGAAATATGTATATCTACGCATGTAATATGATATTTTGTAGACTTCTAGCTTATATTTTTCGTCTAGCATTAACATTTAATTTTAGATATTTTTGTTATTCGTGTAATAAAATTGCGAAAGGATCGTATCAAAAGTATAAAAATAGAAGCATAAACTCAACAACACAACTTTTAAATTTTGTTGTTCTTGCAATTTAAGGCATTATATAGATACAGTTTCTTATGACTAATCTGTGTTATCAGCTCATTTTATACCTGGCTATACATACCTACCCAAGACATCATGTCCATATTGTAATGATGTCCTCCATTATCTTTTTGTAACTGAGGGATTATGATAGCAGAGATGCCCGCTGTCGCCCCGGCACTGAATGACAGCATGAACGATCCCATAGAGACTAGAGCCTGGAATTAATTTTGAAATATTATTTAGTAATTATTATCGAAAAAAGAAAAAGTATTTAAAAGTTCTTTAACTTTATTTCTATAACGGATTATATTATTATTTAAGTATTACGGATTTTTTTGACACTATAAATTTGGTTCAATAATTTAGGCACATGGCTAGGCCGTAGTCTAAATAGAACTAATGATATGCTTAAAAAGAGATTAAGTCAAATATACGTTGATTGAGTCTTAATAATATAATTTGCAAATCAACATTTAAAGACAATTTGAATCGAAGTCAATCACGATTAGCGCGTATGACCTAATACCATCTATAACTAAATAAACTTAAGGCGCACTTAAATTAAGATAATTGTGAGGCAGAATAACATTCAACATTGTAATAAACGTGTACCTAAGTAATATAATATAACCTATGGAATCTTGCTTTACAAGTCTAACTGCGTCTTAACTCAAACGTGTCAGTCGAGAGTCCATACTAATATAATGACCTATTCTAAAACCTATATTTTGCTTCCAATTTAGCCATTGCTTAAATATATGTGTGTTACATAAGAATATATTTTTAATAAGGAAAAGAAGCGCATACAATACTTTAAGTTCGTAGATGCACCTCTTAAGTCTTCATTAGAATTTATGCATTATCGTATAATGTTTATTGAGTCTCATCATTGACAATAAAAAGGCGTTATTCGCCAAACATTTTATAATACTAGTTCAACACTTCTGTATTAAACATCAGGACAGTGTTATAAATTTTATAATACTATCATACCTACTTAGCTTAGAAATTTATTACTTTATATCGTTGATATGATAATGAATGAAACTTTGGAAGGACACAGGAGATTTTCTACCTGCTCGTGGGGGCAATAACCGATTTTCTCTATAGTACAAAATGCAATATAAATTATACAACAAAAACAGTGATAAGCAATTTTATAAGACGATTGACATTGTTTACTTGTTGTATATTAACCTCTAGTATTGCATTTATTTAAAATAGCATTGCGCATTATCATTATGTGATGTATTATTGTATGACAATGCTCATTAAAAATCTATTAAATATTTTATTTTAATAGATTTATTTTTTGACAAATAATAAATAAACTATAAATAAACATTTGACCCGGATTTATTTATAAAACGATACTATTATCAATCATAAATAATCAAGGTTGTGATATTTTGTGTATTTTTGATAATTAATCAAACACGAAAATTTGTCGTCACATGTGACTCTATACATAATTATTAAAGAATGTTTCCTATGAAACTTATTATAGGATAGCATAGCATTAAAGGGATAGCAGCGGTCTAGAGTTTTACGCAC
>JADANM010005989.1:3315393-3326713 GCA_026213755.1 Eurema hecabe | reverse complement strand
ATACCTGATATTATAGTTATCGTGAACACGAACGTCACGTTATCCGATGTCACTAGAACTGAAAGAGAATTAGACTGAGTTAATAAAACTATTACATACCGATCATACAGATAATAAAAGAAAATGGAAAAAAAATCTAGTCCCATGACATATATTATTTAGATTCCAATTTTAAGTATTTCCAATACTTTGCTATGTCATGTCATCATCGGTACATTAAACCATTCTTAGAACCGCTAAGTAGTGTCTTTTTTCCTTTTATTTATATAATAACGTAGACAGTGGATATAAAACTAAATCAATATAGACGAAAAAATATTTAAAGTAGGTACCTGAAAAATCGAAGTCCCAAAAGATGACAAGTTCACAATTTTAGATGTGTTCTTATATAGAAAGTAAAATTAATCAATTCCACGTAGGATCAATTTCTAATCAATTTTAAATTATTTTTACATAATATTTTAAAATCGACAACTATAGATAATAATATGTTAACAGTATATTTAACTTACCTATTCGTAGCACCATAGTTATTAAAGTTCCAATGAAGAAGAGCTTCCTACTATCAATTGAATAAAAGTATGTGACAATTGCTAGTAAAAATCTTGCTAATAAGTCTGCAATAGCCCCAGCCATTACGCATGTTGCTACTTGCATCTAAAACAAAAAGAAGAAAAGATTATATCACCCAAATTAAACGGTACAAAGTATTTAATATAATAACTTGAAAAGCCATAATAATGATTTAATACTATCATAGTATTCTTCTAATATTTTCTTTGAAAATAGTTGCTGGACTTGTTTTTGAAAACGACTTGCACTAAAACACTTCACATAACTATTATTATCGAATTAGGATATTTGTCTAGCTTAAGTCAAAGTATCTAACCTAATATTACCTCAGAATATTGATACGAAAAGAGTAGCATTGGTTCCATCGCTAGATAAGTGACATCGGAGACAAATGCGAAGCCAAGTCCAACTAAAGTGCTCACAAATCTTGGATTCTTCAGCAAATCTAGATCTACATTTGCATAAATCATTTTTCTGGAATTAATATATGTATAATTATTTAGTATTCATAAATCATATGAAACAAAAAACCTTAATTGCAATCAAGACGTGCAAAAAATTATAATTTATTCTCATGATGTCTAGATTTTTAGTAATTCTATTCTTGAAATACTTAAATTCAATTTATTAATGTTACTTAATTTGACATTTAGAACATAAAATTTTAAAATTAATTCGAAATTGAGGAAAACCTTTTTGTTTTCTAATATAAATTCCATAATTCCATTTGTAAAGTATTTATTTGTTTTATGAAGCCCAAAATATTTTTCATTTCCTAATGACTTTTTGTACCCATAACATTACTACAACTCCTTGTTGTATTTGTATAGTTTTATTATCTAAACTAAACTCTAAATATAAATGACCTATCATATTCTCTCGGAAAACTGTAACTAGATGCGAAAGTCTCTCGGAAGGAATAATGTATTACATAAGAAATTAATGTTTTATGCAAGGCTAACAACAAATCTGGTTTGAATTCATACATACAAATCATTGATTAAGATTATTAACACGAATTAATTGTACACACTTACATAATACTTTTTTGAATAGATTCATGTCGGACCGGCGATGTTTTTATTTCTGTGACGTCATCACCTGGCAACATTTTAATGACGGCTTCATCAATAGTATCGGTTTTATGCTGTGGGTTATTGACATCACAAAGTGAGGAAAGCTCTGAAATATGATGGGATTAGATGAACGATTGACGCAATAATCACCCATAATGATTTTATAAACAATGATAGTGTTATGAGCAAGCTATAATGACACAAACATGTAATACAAAGATTATAAAATTGATGTTTACTTTTCCAATCAAAATAGAAAATAAACAATAATAAAAAATCGCGTTTATCTCAAACTTATAACACGTAACAGTATTCAAATCAATGCATTCAATTACTTTATTTACAATAAAAATTATATTAAATTATTATTTTATAGTCGATACCGGCACACAATGCGAATAAAAGAATTTTACATAGAACAGGTTATCGTATTTGAAGGAGTATCTTTTTATTGATTTTAAATTAGTTTTTGGACAGGTTAGTACACTCATCGATATTCAATTTCTTCTTGAATATTTATTTATTCTATGGAATTTTGTACATAAAGATACTCATCTACACAGTCATTCAAACAAGTGAAATTACCTTTTATTGTGTCTTTCGGTGCTTTTATCATATGCCATTCTACGGGGTGCATAACAATCATTGCGAATAGTAAATGAAGATCGACAGCCATTACTAACGCCAAGGTCCATCTGAATCCGTACTCGGCCAGTAGATATGTGACAAGTATGGGAAAAGTTATAGACGCCATACTGCTCATGGTTTGGTTTGCACTCATCATAGCTGTCCTTTTCTTAGTAAAATAACAATTGAACGCAGTAAAACTCACTGGTATCATCACTCCGAATCCAGCTCCTAAATTCAAATAAAAGCTTTTAGTTACCTATTTGATTTTGGAGACAGTATAATGAAAGAAAAAAGAGATTGGTTACCTCTTATGACGCCAAATGTGAATACAAGTTGATAAGTTCGACGCACAAAAATCGTTAGAATGTCACCCAAAATAAACAAGCCAGCGCCGACTAAACCGACTTGTCTGAATGAATACTTTTTTAACGCAATACCACTTAAGAATCCTGAAAGTAAATGTTTTGGAATATACTATTAATGAATCTATATCTGAATTTCATAAGCAAAAGGACTGAATAATCGCTTGTTTCTAAATAACAATTTATAAAAAAGCCTTCATAAGCTGATGATAATTACTGTCATTATCGAGGCAAAAATATCATAAAAGGTGTAAACGAAGCTAACTGAAACTATTTTGTGCGTTATATGTGTAAGCTCTAGCAAATTAACGCTAGGAATTAGCAAAGATAATTATTTACTTTCACATAATTTCACTATAAGTAGTGTCTAATATTTAACAATGACAAGAAGCTGTCTTTTACAATCTACTACAGCATCAGAAATCTAAGGTCGAAGGCAATTCAATTACGTATAAAGGTCGGCATCATCTAAATTCATCTCATCAATGAAATAGTAAATAGGTCATTGCTTTTCGATTTTCATCTAATATCTCGGCCAGATCAATTACTATTACAAATAGAAAATGAAAATGACAATGACATAGCCCTACTATGGGCTTTTAATTAGACTGTTAGATTAAGATTACAAAGTTATTGACCTTTATAGATTAGGGTCAGTGCGATGTAATATGACCCATCTTCAATAGATTTCGTAAAGAAACGTTTTACTTAATGAAACATTAATGAAATTGTTACTGGGACACAATTTCTTTCAATTAATGTCTAGTGTAGAGTTACTATGTATAGATTTATGAAATTATGATGTTAAATTAAATGCATTAGGATATTTGATAAAGGGACATGAAACTGTAGTATGTGTAGTGTAAATATATCATATATTATCGTTAAAGGTTTTAAACAAACATCAATACAATGTTCATTGTAGTGGAATTAAAACTTGGATTAGTTATAAGGTTCAAAAGGACCGCGACTAACTTTACAACGGCTTAGATGTGATAAGTAATGAAAGAGCTTATCAATAATACCTGCTATTGAAAGTGCTCCGTTGTATACTCCTATGACCAATGGCAAACCGCTGGCACCATCTTGCTCCATGAAGAAATTATTAAATAGAATTCCAAACGCGTTTGATGAGCCGAAACCAAGCATCTGATGAAAAACAATCATAAATTACGGTTGTCGATCTTTATTGCGTAACATTATTGTTAAAATGGTTTATATAAGTTTACGTTAAAAAGGAATGAATGCCTTTTATTGAACTTAATGATAATTTTAAATCGCGTCTCTTGCTATGAGAATTTATCAAAACTTTTAAGTACAGTACAAAATCTTATTATGTATTATTTAACGAAAGCCTATGTAGTTTCTTATTCAAAAACACACTTTAAATATTAATAACGTTATTAAATAAGTGGTTTAATAACACTAAATATAATTGGATATATTCAAAAAAAAAAATATTTAGGGGAAAATAATATTATAGCCCGAGAAAAGATATAAAATATTGTGTTTTCATAAGAAAATTTCCCGAAAAACAGACGAACGGCCACCTTGATAAGGGTTTTTTCATACTTGGTAAATTTGATAATTTACTTTGTACTTTTGTTGGTAAGCATTATAGAAAAATTGGAATAGACGGTGGTGTAACATGTTTTATTTTTCTGTGAGAAAGCAGATATCGATTCAAATTAAAATATGAGATATCATCTAAGTCGAAATTGTTAAGAAAAAATATTTTTTTAATAATTATTCTATACTAGCTATTGCCCGCGACTCCGTTCGCGTGGACTTTCATATAAACTGTGACCCTCCCTTTCCTCCCTTATAATCCTCTAAAATTGTAGCCTATGTGTTATTCTGATGTATAAGGTATATTGTGGTAAAGTTTCATTCAAATCCATTCAGTAGTTTTTACGTGAAAGAGTAACAAACATCCATACATCCATACATCCATACTTACAAACTTTCGCCTTTATAATAGTAATAGGATAACTCAAAAATAGAGATTATTATTATGTATAGTATTGTCATGGACTTGGATTCATTAAATAGTATTCAAGAAAATAATTGAAATGTAAGCTAGCAACATGGAATTTTACCATGTGACGTTACAATTCAACATTCTTTGATGTAGGTCCGTTCGCTTTGATTTTTTTCGATGACTCACGAAAAACAACGAAATAAAAATGACGTCACAGATCGATCACGCATCTCGTTGCGGGACCCGACGCTTTTTTTATGGAGGCTTCAATTTATTTCACATTATTACTTATTAATTCGTATGTTGTAATAAAATAACTCTACACAATATAAAGAGATTAGATTTGTATTTTCTATGCAACTAAAAAACCGAAAAGGTACTGGACCAGACAAAAAGAATTATTAAAATTTAATAATTCTTTTTTCGTTAGAAATTCATTATCGCTGAGTAGCATATATTTATACAAACTTTGCAACCCGATGTTGTTGCGGGAACGAGACCAACGCGGATAAAACTGCGGGACACTACTAGTCTATACCAATATTATAAAGAATTAAAGTTTGTGTGTTTGATCTACTGAACCGATTTTAAAAATTCTTTCTCCAATAGATAGCCACATTATTACTGAGGGTCATAGGTTATATGTATAGAAAGCAAAAATATTTTTAATATTTTGCTCAACGAAGTGGGCACGGATCAGCAAGTATGTTATACGTAGGTAATATTTGTTGCATAAAACATACATGTGTTATATTAAGTCTCTAAATAGCAAACAATCATTATGCATATTAAGGCACATTAATACAGTTGGGGGGACAATGGTTGCTCGCGTCCGCAGGAATTACCTTTCACAACCCTGCACGTGTCCCCTGGGTGGTGCTAATTGAGTGACTAACGCCGAGTCTCAGGCGGCGGATATGATAACCTGACAACATGGCTTCAAGAGCCACGAGGACTAAATACCCTCGAGAAGATTGACGCGGAAAGGCACGGGAATCTACCGCGATACTTTATCCCAAGAAAACCACCATGAACAGTTTTAGAGTGAATAATAGTGTGATGTCATGCCATCCGACTGACCATCGGCGCCAGCTCGGTGCCGGGTCGACTGGTGTGAAATATGCGACCGGCTGTGGCGGAGTGCTTCCACAGGCTCCCCACAGAAACTGGGTTACTGTTGGGAAACCTCCATCAAGCACTATCGGGCTATCACCTAAGGGAAGGGCACTTAAGATTGGTACTTGGAATGTGAGAGGAATGATCAAGCCAGGAAAAGTGGAAATTATTGAAAAGGAGATGGAGCGATATGGCCTGGATGTACTGGGCCTTAGTGAAACACATCTCAAAGACAATGGCCACCAAATTAGAACCACTGGTTACATGAAGATAAACTCAGGCAGTCAGAATAATAGCTTCAGCGGCGTGGGTTTCATAGTGTCCAAAGAGATGAGAGCCAAAGTAATGGGTTACAATACAATCAGTGACCGGATAGTGACTCTAAAGTTGTCAGCACGACCTCACCCTGTGCATTTTATACAGGTATATGCTCCAACCGCGCAATCATCAGATGAGGATATTGAGCGATTCTACTGCGATCTTGGCACCACTTACCAATCCATACCTAGCAAAGAACTAGCAATAATTATGGGCGACCTAAATGCGAAAATTGGATCCACGCTGCACGACGATCATCAGCGGGAAATAGTGGGCAAGTTTGGACTGGGCACAAGGAACGAGAGAGGTGACTTGCTTCTTGAGTTTTGTGCAGAAAATGGCTTGTGCATCATGAACTCCTGCTTCCAACAGCATCCTCGCAGACTTTGGACTTGGAGATCGCCAGGAGGTCATAAGAATCAGATAGATTACATCATCATTGGTAAGAGATGGAGATCGTCAGTTTTAACAACTAAGACTAGACCGGCAGCGGACTGCGGAAGTGACCATCAACTACTGGCGTCAGAACTAAAAATACGTTTGAAAGTAGTGAAAAAGGTGCAACCAAAGAAAGCTATATTACTACCAAAAAGCGCCGAAAAGCCCTTCGAAGACATTTTACAATCGAAGATTAGTCAAACGGATTTCGACCCATTAGATTCATCTGAGGCAACATGGACGAAACTGAAGAATACTGTTGTGGCCGCGGCTAAAACCACTCTAGAAGCATGCAAAAAGGAAAACCCAAAATCAGACTGGATGACTGATACAACTTGGTCTGCAGTTAATGAAAGGAGAATCCTTAAATCACAAAACAATAACCAGCAGCAGTACTCGGAACTTAATGCACGTGTCCAAAGGCTATGTAGACAGGATAGAAATGCACATATCAATTCGATCTGTAGTGAAGTGGAAAAATACGCAAACTCATCACACACAAGAGATATGTATCAGAGAGTCAAACTTCTTGCAAGGGAATACAAATCTAAGTCATGGACGATCGAAGATGAAAGGGGGCAACAATTGCAAGACAAACGCTTGATTATCAGCAGGTGGAGAAATTATTGCGAACAGCTTTATAGCAATCCTGCAAGTGACAATTCAGACGAAAGGTTAGACTACGTAGTGAGGGAGCCCGATGTCCTTGTCCACGAAGTCGAAGACGCCATTGCCAGACTGAAATTGAAGGCTAGCGGCGGTGATGGCATAACAGCCCAACTTCTAAAACACCTCGGAAGTAATGGCGTACGCATAATGCACTCCATCTGCTTGAAGGTGTGGAGAACCGGGCAATGGCCTGAGGATTGGACAGAGTCTATAGTGCTACCATTACATAAGAAAGGGTCCACCAGGAAGTGTTCCAACTACCGAACTATCTCTCTGATTTCTCACGCGGGAAAAATTCTCCTGCACATAATCAAAAGGAGACTTGATAATTACATCTGCAGTCAGATCGCGAAAGAACAAGCTGGATTTGTTAAAGGCAGAGGTACCCGTGAACAAATCCTAAACATCAGGCAGCTTATAGAGAAAAGCAGAGAATTTAACGTACCGATGGCCCTGTGCTTCATCGATTACGCGAAGGCATTCGACTGCATCAGCTGGCCTAAAATGTTTGAGGTGATGAGGGAAATGGGAGTTCCTGGCCATCTGATTTTCTTAGTCCAAAACCTATACCTTGATGGTCGCTCAAGGGTTCGTGTGGATGATGCACTGTCGGAGTCTTTTGTAACGGAACGTGGTGTGAGGCAGGGCTGCATACTCTCTCCCCAGCTGTTCAACCTAGTAGGTGAGCACATTATGCGCCGAGTGCTAGAAGACTGGGAAGGAGGACTCCGCATTGGTGGTCATCGTATTAACAACTTACGATTCGCCGATGACACAACTCTGATCGGTAGTAGCGAAACAGAACTAGCCCAACTTCTACGGAGGCTTGAAAATGTAAGTGCCGAATACGGTCTCATAGTCAATAAGGACAAGACTAAGTTAATGTTCGTAGACAGACCTGGTACTTTACAGAGATCATCCGAACTACGCGACCTGGACATTATAGAGGAGTTTGTGTACTTGGGGTCCCTAATACGCGCGGATGGCGACTGTGAAAAGGAGGTTGTGCGTCGAGCACAAATGGCTAAAGCAGCTGTGAAGAAATTAGAGCGGATATGGAGAAATCGTAACATCTATCGCAACACTAAAATAAGACTTATGCGGACACTGATCTTCTCTATCTTTCTGTACGCTTCCGAGACATGGACGCTGAAACAACGAGTTCGCGAAAAAATTGACGCGTTCGAGATGTGGTGCTGGCGTAAAATGTTGGGCATACCATGGACAGCTCGCCGCACAAACGTGTCTATACTAGCGGAACTCAATATAAAAATCCGCCTATCGACGATATGTCTCCAACGATCTTTGTGCTTCTTTGGACACGTGGCTCGTCGGAGTCCGGACAGTTTTGAGCAGATTATCCTTGTGGGCCAGACGGATGGGAAGAGGAATAGGGGCAGAAAACCCACCCGCTGGACAGATGCCATTACTAAATACCTCCAGTGTCATATTCAAAAGGCACTACATCTAGCCCAAGACAGACGATACTGGAGAGCCCTGACCTGCAGAGCTGCTTATGGTGGTCACGACCCTCAGCCATGAGGTTACGATGAAGAAGAATACAGTTTTAAAGAAATTTAAAGTATTTTCAAAAGTTGCACAATATTTCGCAAGGAATCCGTTAAGTCAAAAACTAGTTCTATTAGCGAAATATTTAAGTACAAAATTTAACCTCGACACACAACTTTTCCTTAACTCTTTAACTGTCAATCATTTTAATAATTAATATTAATATACTAATTATTAATTACGTTTAATTAGTGTTGTCTTTTTTATGGTTTCTTACGTATATTAAGAATGTAAGTATTCGAACATTCGAATCTAATAACACTAATACTATAAGATAACATTTTTCCTTAATACGTAATACGCAATTGCATATATCATTCTTCACGTAAAATTGTTGATGGATTTGACCACGACCACGCCTACGCGAGATGCAATGTAAGTGGTGTCTTGTCTACTTTTAATTAAAATTAATAAAAAAATATATTTATTTCACTTTATTACCAACAGATTACAGATATAAGATAAATAAATTACAAATGTAATGCAACATTTAAGATTTAAAGATATTGCAAAATAAACTTTAGAAATAGACAGAGAGCAAAGCGTTGATTAATTATAAAATGAATATTTAAACTGTCTTATTCGTACTTATAAAACGGAATAATAATCGTGTATTATACATAAATTTATGAAACAACTGCTTCATAGGCTATATTTTGGATTTTCTCGATAAGTATATTTGAGGAAATGAAAACAACTGCGGTAAACTCATGAAATCCGTGAACCCACCGGTGCAGGTAATGAGAAACTCCAAAGGGTTTTAGTCGGTAGTACTACGTGTCGACCCCACATTGTCATTACCAGCGGTAATTCTTAACAGTATTTACTTAACCCCACCAAAAAAGAATGTTTATAAAATTATCTATTGACTCAACATCATTATCTCTTCACTTAACAGTAGTACTATTTTTATTATGCTCCACAAACTTCAAATAAGGCTTATCAATGCAATTTCGTTATCTTAGCCAAATATTATCTTCAATAGGGAGTTAAAACGCACGCATGTACAACTTCTGTGTATAACCATTATACTTAAGCAAATACTAGAAGGTATGAAATATAATTTTCTAGCACAATAAACAAACAATTACTAATCGTTTTATCTGTAAATTAATTATCAATAAAATTCATTGTAATTGTACAATAACAATTCCCTTTATTTTTATTTACAACAAATAAAATTTGGCAATTATTTTAAAATGAAGTTATGTTAATAAGATACATTAAATTATATACATATTATTATTTACGATCTAAAGACAACATTTTAAAATTATAACGCATCTATTAAATGTTGTCTTTATGTAATTTCCTATAAGTAAAAATTAAAAATAAATACATTGCGTATAATGTGCTACGCTTTAAAATAACATTGTTTAAAACCATTAATATTTCCTCATATTTAAAAAAAATAGGCCTTGAATTGTAATCAATCATAATTTCAATATCCGTTGTTGTTTTGAATAAAATATTACAAGCAGTAGTCCTATAATTCCTACCACCCATTTCCTATTCATTAAAGTCAATTTAATCTGTCAATGAGGCCCGACTATCTAATTCGCTTGGGAAAGACAAATTTATATTCTATATTTACTCTTATTATTAAGAGTTCATGTTTGTGAAATTAAAGGCTAAAGGGTAATTAATACATTTTTTGCGGAGAATACGTACATAGGTATCTTGATGAGCCTGCCATGAGATGCTTGAAGGAATAACAAAAATCTTTTACCTTTATGTAAATGGTGGATCAGACTAACTAATAGTGACTATCATCATAATTTATATGTATTAAAATAAAATCGTTATGTAATTAGATCAACAATACAAATGATTGCATTTTACGCATATAAATCTGCGGGGCATAGCTAGTATAATATTAATTATATATTATTATGTAAGATTTACTATATGAGGTATATATGAGTTCTATGCACTATCTTGTCATACAGTGAATAGCATGACGCGATAAATTTAATTAGCCCATCAATTCAATGATATCAACTATAGTAAATAATATAATTAGGGAAGACATAAATTCTCACTTTGATATGTGACATATTACTGTATAACATGCTACATATATGCATATAAAGCTTTTACTTGCTGAATCGAACTGCAGTAAATTATATACAGTTGTTGTAAGAAATGTAATCAGTTGGAATTTGTTGAACAATATTAGTACTTTTTGAACCGATGCTTTTGCTCTATTTATATTAAATAGTGATTCTGCTCTTTGAAATTAGGATTTATCTTACAAAGCTATTGTTATTCCAGATTCTATAACAACTACCACGAATTTTCGTATGTATGTACAAACTGCGCTTTGAGGTTTTAATTGTAAAGTTTAAGTTAGCGTTGCGATAAAAGGTCATATAGATAGATATGTATATATATGTAAGGTCAGATATGTATAGAGTCTTAAAACCATCTTTTAGATTATTGCGGAGGGCGGGCTCGAAAGGACGCATAAGGAAATCTTCCGCGAAAGAGTAAAATACACCTGTGTAACAGATATTCAGACATCCTCACAATGTTTTGCAATTACTATACTAATAATAACCTATTTATTAATGAAACTTAATTCCACG
>JADANM010005989.1:3295713-3310712 GCA_026213755.1 Eurema hecabe | reverse complement strand
AAGTAAATCATATACTGAATAAATTTAAAAGGCTGAACAAACAGCATCATCGTGTTTTTCATGCCCGTTTTCCTGAACTTTACAGATATTTTAAAACCAAAACTATATCTATATGTTATATATGAGTGATAGATCTCAAGTCAATCTTCAGTTCCATTTGTCTCGACAAACGTACGGCAATTTTGTTTTATATTTTTTTGAATAATTGCATGTCTTGTGAAATGACCAGTAAAGTTATTTTTAAATGTGGACGTCGTAATAAATTCAGTTCTTAAAATACATTTCGGGGGTCAGTAACACAATTCATTTAATGATAACTGAGAATGCATCCAGGAGAAACAGGTTTTACTGCTTTAAATAGCAGGCATGATAAAATTATTTGTATTTCACTTATAATAAACAAAAAACAGTTTAACGTACAACAAATAGGTTTTATCAGAAAATAAGAGAACAAATAGAAGTGCATGCTGATAACAAATTATATAGACACATAAAACATTAACCAATTTGGGTTTTGTTTACTTTAATGATCCCACATCTGCTTTCCTACCAACCTTTACATTATATTATATTGGCAGTGCTGTGTTGCCACCATTTAGCCAAAGCGTCATAACATTGCAGTAATTTTTTTCCCTCCCAAATTTGACACATGTCATGTTTATTTTTTTCAAAGTCCATGTATAATAATTGTATACCTTTTGCAAATAAATACATAATAATTCAATAGTAATGAAAACCTACAAATAAATATGGATATATGTTTTTTTTATTCTGAAAGCAGGAAATAATGGAACTATAGATATCTGTACTGTATATCTGTGTAATATGTATTAATGATTTAGATACACCTAAATGAAACCCAAGTTTATGACACAAGAAACAAAAGCTATTTTATAAATTTATTACCTAAATCGCCTAATAAATCAATTACGGACGGCCATATCAAGTTACTCTAAATTAGACCACGTGCCAGTTGAACCGTGGTTTAGGAAACCAATAAAATAAGTTAATCCTTACCCCGTATATCGAAGGTAAATGTGTCTTCTTAGCGGATAATATTATTTCCTTACTTATACGTATAATAACGTTATGTACAAAGTCCCAATTAAATTATATCATAATTTATAATTTACGCCAGCAATAAAATAATAAATTGGCCAAGTGCGTGTCAGGCCTCGCATAAAACGGGGTTTGGAAGTCATCTTCAATGAATTTCGTTAACTAGGTTTTTTTCTATTTTGGTATAATTTACATTGCCTTGTTCATTTGCAATAAATTAAACAACTTACATATTTGTTAGTTTTATTTTTTTTAACCAGGCGTTTAGCTTTTTTAACAAAAAAGGCGCTATAAATGTGAATATCTAGCAAACGAAAAGCTAAGTTCTTCAAAAAACGTCTTAGCAACCTTGTTTATAAAATATTTTTCTTTTTACATTCTTAAACCAAAAATCAAAAAATGTAATAAAATATAAGAAAAACCTGTAGATATATGATAATGTATCCGTTATTAAAAACTTAAAAATTGCATGTTGACATATAAAACCAGTAATGTAACTAAACAAGTCTTAAATATTGCTATGGTCTTAAATATTGAATTAATATTTTTGAATTTCCTTTTATTTTTTCCCATTGGTCACTTGGTAGTATAGGCGGCATTTCTGTTTGTACACTCGATAAATACCTTATTAAAGTAAAGACCAGGAAGACCTTAGCTTCATTACTTAAAATTAAAAAAAAAAAACATTATTAACAGTAAAAATAGTAAGATTTGTGTGTACATGTGTTCTTCCTTTGGAATCAATTTGTACTAAATGGTTGGCACTGCATTATGAATATTAGAAAATTCTAATTCTAATATTTTCAACGAACCTGTACTAATATTTTGCAGTGAGAATTTAATCTCCAGAATCGATTTTCTTAGTGAATGTTTTACGGGACATTCCTTTAGTTTCATTCTCTAACTGAATGTCCCCTTAACTATAAAGATTCTGAGACGAACATTTTGGAACAATGAAATACTAAGTTGTGATTCATTGCCAGAATTATTTTTAATGGGAATAATAAATACCATTATTTTGAAAACTTACGTGAGATTTGGACAAAGGCTATGAGGAATAAGCACACTATTGCTCATAAGTTTAAAAAGGCATACATTTTTATATTTATGTTTGTCTAATGTTGTAGCTTTCATGATTGCAGCAGTACCTACAACCTTTTAATCACTCCCCTTATTGTATAATTACCTCAGTATGGATTTGTTCCATCGATTGTAGTGTAGAATTTCAAGCTACATATTTTATCGGAGGCATAAATACCCTTATATTAAACCTCGGCAGAATGCTTTATCGTTTTCGGAGAGAATTTTAAATCTTGCAAATGCACATGTATTTAAAAAATGTTTAAATAAAACGTTAAAATAAAACACAGTTAAGGTAACCCATTCCTCATTATCAATATTTCATCATAATATTATTACTATGTAGTAGTATAAGTATTATGCAAAAATAAAAAATCTTGCTTCGCACAATCCATCAATTGAAACGCTTACATACTTCTTCAGTTCTCATTATTTTTATAAAACATTGATGCATACATTTCGTTTACTTATTTAAAAAAACCTGACATTTAAATACACGCTCGGGAGAGACGTATCTGGAGCGTAGGAGTATTGCTAGTTGGGTAAAAGGCAGTAAATTTAAAAACAACAAATATTTGATCAAATACTATCTATGGTATGGTTTCACTTTTTGGAGTTAAGTCTTTTACTTTTACCCTTTGTATATTATGTCACGCGATATTGTGCCTAACTTGGTACGGTAGAAGAACTAGATTCGCCAACTTTCCGGCGGCGGGTGAGGTTGTACGCGTACTCGACGCCCCACACGAGCACGCACGACATGATCAGCCCGTTCTGCACGTGGATGCACACCGCGAAACTGCCCGTGTAATCTCGTAGCCTGTACGAATTATTAATAAACATTTATTTTAGTTTGTTACATCAGGAAAGTTTGTTTATTTCGCTAGTTAAAAATACACTTTTTTAACAAAATAAATACGGATATCCTTTTAAACTGATAACATAAACTGATAACATCAGTTAATAAACTTGTTTTCCACGTTAATTCATATCAAAAAATATAAGTTAACATTTATATGTTAACTGCAATAGACACCTAATAAATATTTAAAAAAGTCCCACTCACCAATTAAAGGTCCAATAAGAACCACTAAAAGTCCTTTGCTGACCATGTGAAGACCAAACGCTGCGGGCAGTTTCTCCAACGCACAGTACTCCGATATCGTTAACGTAAAGTTACTTAAACACATCCCTCGGAAGAAACCACAAATAGACAACCAAACTATTAGGGGCACCCATTCCGATTGCTCTGCTAACACTGGAAAATGACATGATTTTATTTAAATATTACGAGATATTTAAATATTATGAAAATTATATATATAATTTGTTTGATTGCAATAACAAACAAATTATAATAATCTATAGAAACATTTTACATATACTTATTCTAAGTTATTAAATGATAAACCAACTTGATCGAGACGCTGCTAAAAAGAAAGCAGATACGAAGAATATCATCTTTTTGGTTAAAGTGGTTCTGTCAAATATTGGCGGCAACACAAACCGCACTCCGATGTCCGTAATAGCTGTCATCGAGAGGCAAAACGCCGTATCATTCATATTATAACCTAAAATGCCAAACATTATTTAAAAGACACTTCATACACTCCATAATGATAATAAAACTAGTTTCTTTATATAGTTATACAAAAACAAATGATTAAAACTCACCTAAGCTTCTAATAAAGAAAGGCGTCAACATCCGAAACTGCAACTCTCCAGCCCAAAACAAGGAGAGTCCGAGTAAAAGGTTTAGAAAAGACCAGTCTTTCAGTAAGTCTAAGTCCATGAGCGCTATGAACTTTTTGAGGAAGCTTTTCTTTTTTTTCTCTAGCTCTATCTGTTTTATAGCTTTCATTTGTATGGCGTCATTGTCCGCGGTCTAAAACATTTATCAGATAGATAAAGCAATTACAATGATATATTTAGAAAAATATCATAGGTATAATTTTATTATTAAAAACAAGTAAATCTGCAACATGTGTAATTTTGCGAATACCTTGCGTTATAGGGCGTTGTGTTTGGATTAACTGAACCAATTTTCCGATAATTAATTTTAACTTTCGTATTATTTGTGAGTGTCATAGTCAAGGATTTATATTACATATCCAAATAGAAAGAAAAGTAATAGAAACCGGTCTTGGATTTAACACGAGTGTAATGGTGGAACATAAAAAATTGGCAAACACATACAAATCAATAGTTTAATTTCAAAACATCAACTTACTTTATTAGAAAGTGATATTAAAACTACACTAATGAACCCATAGAGAATACTCACATCGAGGTACAACTGAAAATAGCTGCCCGTGAAATCCATATTGGATATATTCGATATGACGGACAATTTCCTCTTCTTGGCCGTCTCGCTTATGCTGCCGCTGGACTTCACAACGGGTATGGCGGCTAGCGACGCCGCGTTCGTCAGCTCTTGATTCTCTAACTTTACAAACTCCTGTAAAGATTTTTCACAGGTCTTGGCGCGCGGCATGGCAACTGTTCTCACTGATAAATGATTCATGTAGGTGTGCGATCTTTGCATCGTCAGCTTGTAATGGCTAATCAGCGGATTATTCTCGATTTTTTCTTCCTTCTCGTCGTCGCTTTCGTTGATACACTCCATTTGCTAAAAAAATAGTATATGGGACATTCTAAAGATATATGACCATTAAAATTTCATCATCAAGGACACTTAATTATTGTTTTTAACAAGAAACAACAAAAGTTACTCACCGTAACCGGTTGCAATTCACAATCCACTGGCTCCTCTTTAAGATGTCTGCTAACTGCAAACTTGCAAAAGAGTTGATCCCACCACTGCATGAAAAGCCAGGGCACTTAATATAACTACTGACCATCTGAACCCGAATTCAATTAACAAAAGTTTCACTAATTGCGGCATCACCAGCAAGCCGAGACCTATACCGGCCATTGATAAGCCGACGGCCTGACCGCGCTTCTTTGAAAAGTAATAGTTCAGCGATACAAAGGAAGATGCCGATGCCAGCCCTATTCCAAAGCCTGTAATCGAGAAACATGAGGAACATCAGTACATAAATAAAATGTAGTGACCAGTGGTAGAAGGAATATAGTGGATTTTAAGTTATCTTAGTTCGTCATAACCCAAGGTCCTTTTCCCTGAGAGCTAATGATATGAGGATTCAAAAAAATGTATATATGTAGATCAAGTATCTATGAACATTTTTTTTAATTGAAACGAGACTCGTATGTGTAATGCGTAACGAACTTTAAAAATATTTAAGGCGATGAAATAACACTTAAATTTTCAAATATAAAAACTCACCTCCCAATATACTGTACGTGATCAATATGTGGGCCATACTGTTCGCAGACGCGGTGAAGAGTATTCCTAAGGCGCATATTATTGAGCCAACGCAACAGACTTTTCTATAAGAGAAGGTTTTGATGACGGGGCCTACGAAAAAACCGGTAAAATTGGCGACGGAGTCAGATGTACTTGCGATTAACGCTGCGCCAGTCGTGTGCACCCCGAGGTCATCCAGAAGATCTTTGAATAACAAGCCGAAAGATGGCTCCAGCGAACGTGTAGAGAACTGCAAGATAATTTCGAACGAATCACACAAAATACACGGCCACAAACATTTTCAAATGACGAAACGAAAGTTCGAGTGTTGGGCAACAATCTTATTTCGTGCATCGTAAGATTGAAAATCGAAGTTTAAAATACGCTCAGACAGACAATAGCTTCTCCTTCCATGAGATGAAAGACTTCGGCGGTGAGCACCCACGGACGCCCACTATTTTGGTGAGTTACATACATGTCAGCGTTCAATAGAATGATCTCACATTGACTAAGCTCACTCCGAGGCAGACCATCCACGCCCAGCCGCCGTCCGGCGCCACTTTCCGCGTGGCCGGCTTCACTTGCTTCTCGATGCCTTTGCTCTTCTCTACCGTCATATTGCTTTGTGTCACCTACGAACCTATATTGAGGGACAACATCTTACTATTAAAAAACTAAGCCTAAGAAGTTATTATTAAAGTTTTTGTTTAGCATCATACTAGGTATCACTAAAAAAAGCTTAATTTTTTAAATGCCTTCGTCGTCACCCAATTATGTATACCTTTTAATAAATATACCTAAAGTATTATTTTTTATTTTCTTTTTCACGTCTTATTAATTAATTATTTCTAAATATTCCCTATTACTTTAATTATTTACCGACTTGGAGATAATATCAAAGAAATTAAAATGATAAATAAACATGATCTAGCTCACTATAAAATCTACCCCGTAATGAAGGATTTGTTTTAAGACTAATCAGAGATGTGTATCTTTTATCGATTAATTATCATAAATTTCAATATTTCATTGGTATTTCATCATGTAAGGAGCGTACCTATGGATATCGGTTTTTAAGTAAAAAATTATATTTGTTTTAAATTAATGTAGCAATGTAACATGAAACTATGTACTATTGGACCCGACAAAGTTCCCATTTTGCCCTTTTTTGTTTCAATAAATAAACAAGTATTTTCGAAATAATATACCTATTACTGGTGATAACATTGTAAGTATTATGCAATACACTTTTATTTTATAGGCTCGAGTGAATTTTACTTATTCCTTCTTGGTTTCTCACCATGACTATACTTCTAACAACTATCTGTGGCTTTGAATAAACTGCTTGTATGAAAAAACCGTTGTTTTCCTTTTCATCGATTCATTGTGCCAACTAGCACATGACGTTTACGATTACGTTATCAGTACTTATCATAGCCTGCCCGCTTCAAGAATAGTCCTACAAACACAATCAATCAGTAGCTACGACGCTACTGCAACGTGTGTACAATTGAACTAGACAATTAGACATACACCACGTGCTTTTTACGCCTGGGCTCATTGTTTACCCGAAAGTAGTCATCTAAGCGTAAGTATTGCATCAGATAATGTAGAACGTATACGAAGGATATTTACCTCACGTAAATTCTCCAAGCTGATTTTTAGTACTATTTTTATGTACTTGATTACCTAATAAGCGAAAATTGGCCTGAGTAAGCTAGCAGATAGACTTGCGTTCTTAGTACATACTAACACTACTCAATCGTCCATATTTCTTTCGTCAGAAAATATCACGTATACGTCTTGTGGTGGCCCTGGGATCTTGAATCTTAAGTGATGTTTCAGAGGTGAAGACTATTGTTACAAAAAATAGGATTAACATTTGATATGAAATTATTACCAACAATTAATCTATGAATCGTCTCTGAACAAAGCGCGTGCTGCTTTAGGGGTTTTTCAAAATATAAACCCCTGGTTATTTATTAATTTATTATGCAAAAGTTACAGCTTACAAATAACATCATTGTAATAATAAAAAAAATGATGGATGGAATTAAGTGTTGTTTAAACATTATACTATATCTAATAAAATACTTTAATTTTAGAGTATTTAACATTAGCTTATAATATGACTTTTAGAACCATTTAAAGCTAAGCTTAGAAATAATTTTTGGTTGAAACAATTATTGTACTTATTATATTATAATTGACCCTTTAATTGATATTGAAAGAAAATATTAGAAGATAGTGCGATTTACTTTAAATTGTTTTTATTGGCCCAATATACAGAACCCAAATTGTCAAAAAAATACTTTATTTTTAACTTCAAGACGAACTAGCTTCGCTTTAAACGTGATCATTTTCACTACGCTAAGATCATGGGGGAAACTATCTTACATCGGGGTTTCGGTATAAGTACTAGATTCACCGAGTTTGTACGCGTACTCGACGCCCGCCACGAGCACGCACGACATGTTCAGCCCGTTCTGCACGTGGATGCACACCGCGAAACTGGCGCGAAAACGGCGATTTTTTTTTAATTGACTGGTAACTGTGTAGATATCAGGAACATAAAATAGTGTAAGTAATTCATATTAGCATTTTTTTCTTCAAACGACTAAAACCTTTAAGGCATTACGAAGGTTCTCCTTGCAATAATGTTAATACTTCCGTGTCTAGTTTCAATCAGGTGGTGCACCTGTACCTTTGCCTCCATTTATTCATAAGTAAAAATGGAAAAAGGGTGATTTCATCTGGAAGTCTTTACAGAGTTCACTTTCTGATTTAGCTTAGCATAAATGACGATAATAGATATTATACATTATTAAAAATCAAATAAAAACTTGAAATCTATTATAAAATCTTTTAATGTTAAGTTTAAGTTAGTAACAAACCGACGCGACGGTTCTCACCGATACATGGTTCGTGTTATCGTGATTTGTCTTCGTCCTCCTCATCACTTTCGTTGGTTCACTCCTTTTGCTGAAACAATACAATATAGGAATTTTCTTTTTACTTTTTTATTGAAAAAAATTCTAAAGATACATGAGCACTTAAAACATTAATCATTAACGCTTTATTGTTTTAACAAGAAACATTAAACACTCACCGTAATCGGTTGCGGTTCACATTCCACCGGTTCCTCCTTAAGATGTCTACTAACTGGTTGCAAAAGAGTTGATCCCAAAACCGCATGGAAAGCGAGGGCACTTAATATAACTACTGTCCATCTGAACCCGTATTCATCTAACAAAAGTTTCACCAGTTGTGGCATCAACATCAAGCCGATTACTGTACCGGCCATGGACAAACCGACAGCCTGACCGCGCTTCTTTGAAAAGTAATAGTTTAGAGATACGAAGGAAGATGACGATGCGAAACCCACCCCGAAGCTTGTAACAGAAAAACATAAGGAGCATCAGTAAATAAATAAAATTTAGAGAATATTTGCGATTAAGAATAAGGCAGGTTAGCTTATAAACTACTAATATTCAATTGTATATAAATTTATACAATTCGCATATTTATGCAATTATACAATCCGCCTGCGACATATATTATGTCATGTAAAATTAATTATTGATTGAAAAACAAAAACGGTCCCAGCCAGTTATCGGTTAAGTTCAGCGGTCGAACTCCCAACGGTCGGTACTTATCAGTTTCAGAAAACGAAACACTGAATATACCGACTTAAAATAAAAACGTCGTTTCTGTTGACAGTGTGTGTTAATAAACTATAACAATATCCTTTCTAAACAATAAATAAACTAATAAACCCACCTCCTAATACACTGTATGTGGTTATTATGTGTGCCATACTTTTCGCAGGCGCGGTGAAGAGTAACCCTAGAGCGCATATTGTTGAGCCGACGAAGCACACTTTTCCATATGAGAAGGTTTTGATGACGGGGCCCACGAAGAAACCGGTGAAATTTGCGACAGAGTCAAGTGTACTGGCGATCACCGCTGCGCCGGTCGTGTGCACCCCGAGGTCATCTAGAAGATCTTTGAATAACAAGCCGAACGATGTCTTCAACGAACGAGTAACTGCAAGAGGAATTCGGACGAATCACACAAAAGAAAAGAAACGACGAAATAAAAGCGAAAGTGAAGCGTATATTAATGATCCCTTTATATCCATATCAAACAAGCAACAAAATAAATGTATCTTACAGATTTTTTATGATTCTGAAAAAGATGTTCGACGATTCCAGAATAATTGTTAAAATTTAGATACATAAAGTTAATATGAACGATATAGCGTTTTCTTTTTGATGTTATAAAATAGGAAAAATAATAACTTAAAGTTCTTAAGACAGCAAAATTATCGCTTGTCATCGAGTATTCGCACGTGTTGTTCACTTACATATTATTACGTATATAGTTTTGGCTTCACTTACGGCGGACCAAGGACTATCTCTATCAGTTATCTGGTTTTTGAAATTAATTGGTTTCGTTAAAACTCGAGGAGACATTAACTGATTAAAAGATCATTACTAGTAATCTAATTTTGAAATTTTACCAAAAAAGTTAAAAATAAATTAGCTTCGCCCATAGTATGTGTATGGAAAGTTAAAAAGCTGCTTCAAAATTTCATAAACCCCAAATACTATTAAATAAAAAAAATTCTAATATATCGAGGGAAAAACTTTCAAAGAAAATAAAACACAGTTTAGGTAACCAATTACTTTTTTTTATGTTTTTACGTCTTTCATACCAGTACTTGGATACATTGTACATTGATAAAAATATTTGACAAGTACTCGACACTAATAGACATTGATAATTCTCTCTGTTTGAATTTTGACCACTATTTTGTTTACAAAATTACTACATATTTATTTTTTGATAGAGAGAAAAAATTATCTACACATCATATTTTGAGTTGTATTTAAATTATAAGTACTTATTCAACATTAATAAAACTTTTAATAAAAACAAGTTAAGTCATGCTCACAGATCAACTTGACGACATTACAATCAAACGCTGTTACAACGAACCTCTTGAAAAAACCTTTCAAAACTGATACAAACCCAGCTATATTATTATTACATCAATAAAAAATAAATCTTTAAATGTCAAAATGTATTATCACAATCAAAATGAAACCCTGGTATGATATTTAGTATGCAAAGTTACAGCTTACAACAACATCATATAAAAGATTACATATTAAGTCTTCTTATATAATATACATATATAGAATGTTGTATTTAAGAGAGGTCTGGTATTCTTTAGATCATATTTTGTCACGATACATGATTTACAAAAAAAAATGTTTAAAAAGAGAACCTTCAATTCATTACATTTTAGAGTGGTCAATCCACTTGAACGTACTATACATGAACAAGTAGTTAAATATAGTATACCTATACATATAGTGCAAAAATATTAATCTGATTTCCCTCTCAATCACAATACATCAATTAAAAACCTTACACACTGTTTCAGTCCTCATTATTTCTCAAATACGTTGGCACATACATTTCGTTTATTAAATATATAAACATACTTTTTAAATACATGTATTTAAAAAGTATGTTTATATATTGTCATGACAATATATAATTCTTTAAACAAAGCTTTGTGTCATGTAAAATACGTACATAAAACGGAAGACGAATTATTTCCATTTCAAAAATTGATAATAATAACAAAAGAAACCTTTATATTTCAAGCATCCAAAATTATTAAAAACAACATGATTTTTATTATTACTTCATAAAAATTGTACTCAAACTTCAACTGTAACTTCACTGGTACAGTACTGAAAAATTTTAATATCAAATACAAAAATAGTATAACTGTAAATTATAATGCATTGGCACACGTAAACATAAAATATTTATATCATAATTAATATATACATGGACATAATATAAAATAGCAGCTGTATGATACTTTAAAAGTTAAGTCAAAATCAAATGTATGGTATTTCAATTTCATTCTCAATCAATTTTATACTAAAATACTATTCGAAGTTACAAATGTTACTTTGAAGTTGATTTCTAAAACTCTAGTACATAAAACTCTCCAAACTACAAACAATCATCTAAAAATACAATCGTTAAAGAACTACGAAGGTTAGAAGGTTTTCTAAAACTGTTACACAGGTATATCAGGTATGTTAGAATATCAGTACCTTACTTATAAGGAAAATATTATAAAACCCCCTAAAACACCAATTCTGGCAACACCTTTTGCTTCCAAAGTTAAACATTACAAATATTTTAATTAAATATTGTTAATAAAAAATCTTCAAACAAGTTTGTGTAAATACAGAGCAGCAAGTTAAAGATATATTAAAATAATTATATTTAATAAAAATTACTGGATGGATTTTAATGTTATTTTAGAATACGAGGTGAAAAAAAATGTTCCTAAAACATTTTGCCCTGCCATTTACTCTGTATTAGATTTACTAAACTTGTGTTTATAATAAATTGGATCTCTAGTATCCATTTAAGGCCAAGATCATCTCGCCTTGTCCCTTCAGAGAGAATTTTTATGTCAAACAAAATAAATGACATCTTTAAATATATTGTTTTAGCTACTACTCATTAAAAATAGAGAACTGATTATGTCTTTTTTTGTATTTGTGTTATAACATAGGAACATACTTTGCTAAATTTTGTTATGGTGCTAACTATCAAAATCATAAGAAGAACATTAATATTAAAACACAACAATATGTTAACTGTCAATTAACCAAGGTTATTCCTGCATTTGTCATTCCACAAGAGAGACATTTTTCAACAGAAATAAGCACATTATATTAAATTAAAATATTTGAACAACAACTCCAATTCAAATAAACATTGACATATCTACTTTTTGCTAGTTTTGAATATAGATGATAAAATTGTCTATGATTTCATATTTAATCTAATATCAACTGCTAACAATCATTTTTCCTCATCAAAAGAAGCTATTTTCTAGTTCGTAAACCAATGCTTATTAGAACCGGAGTTGATATTAAAACAATATTAAGTAACAAGCTAAGTACTGCTATAACCAACAGTAACGATTGCCGTGACACGCAGAACCAACTAGCAACAAATGACGCTCTATATTGAAATATAATATTTTATTGTACACTTGGAACATGATTTAAAAAAAATCTTTTTTGGCCCAATATACTATACCCGTTCATTGGGGACATATAAACTATTTTATTTCAATACAAAAATACTATAATCCTCCTTTTAAATTCAAGACCAGCTACTCTCGCTTTATATTATACGCGAAAATCACACAAGTAAAATATACAGGGTGTAAAAGACTGTAGAGATAATTCTTTTTTAGGTGATAGCTTTCAGATCCGGTAAGTGTACTTTAATACTGTAGCGCAGTAATTTATAATTTCTTTTTCTTAATAAAGCCACAATCAATTTTAAATACGGCAATTTATTTAAAACAACTCTCCATTTCTCGTCAACACGACGGTAGGTAGCAAACGTACGCGCGCACACGTGCTTGGATATTCATTGCTGGTCGGGATAGGCATTCAATTTAAAACTTTAAATAACTACGCTACGATATGATACTATCTACATTTTCAGTTTTCGGACTGAAGTCCTTTACACCGTGTATATGTTACGCGATATTGTGCCTAAAGTGGTACCGTATAAGTACTAGATCTGCACGACTTTCCGGCGGCGCGTGAGGTTGTACGCGTACTCGACGCCCCACACGAGCACGCACGACATGATCAGCCCGTTCTGCACGTGGATGCACACCGCGAAACTGCCCGTGTAATCTCGCACATAACCTGTACGAAAAATTTATACTACTACATATTATCAATAAAATTGTACATTAACGATTTTTTTTATTTCTCTAAAAGAAAACCATTAATTCTTAAAAAAAGGAAGTCTGCATGTGTGCATATGTATGAATGTACTTAAACTATCAAAATAATAAAAGTAGTCTTTTCAATCATTTTAAATTATGTAACTGATAACATCAGTTAATCAACTTATTTTCCACGTTAATTCATATAAAAAATCTTAGTTAACATATAACATAATATTAGTAAACTACAATAAACACTCAATAAACATTTCAAAAGGTCCCACTCACCAATTAAAGGTCCAATAAGTACAACCAAAACTCCTTTGCTGACCATGTGAAGACCAAACGCTGCGGGCAGTTTCTCCAACGGACAGTACTCCGATATCGTTAACGTGAAGTTACTTAAACACATCCCTCGGAAAAAACCGCAAATAGACAACCAAACCATTAGAGGCACCCATTCTGATTGCTCTGCTAACACTGGAAAATAATATTCCTTAAAATTTTATATTTCATTCTATATACATAATATGAACATGTTAAAAAGTAATAAATTTCATTGGTTTAACTAAATCATACAGACTGGCATACGAGCTGAAAAGAAACCGGGTATGTGTGTCTACTTTGTAATAACCCTCTTTTATATTTTAGATATATAAAATTATTTTCTTTATAATATTTATATCGGTCTAAAATTAGAAAAAAAAAACCATTCATGGTTTTTATTTATGCAGCACAGTTGAATAAAAATATGGCATCTACCGAATTTTAAATTCGACAATGGTTGTAATTTTTTTCAATTTTAAATGTATAAATTGAAATTGAAATGGGACAAATTTCTCTATTTGTTATATATTTTGGGCTATAGAAGCAAAATATAATTTCAAGTAACCAACCTGATCGTGTCGCCGCTAAAAAGAAGGCTGACACGAAGAATATCATCTTTTTTGGTATATTGGTTCTGTCAAATATTGGCGGCAAAACCAACCGCACGCCGATATCCGTGATAGCTGTCATCGAGAGGCAAAACGCCGTATCATTCATATTATAACCTGAAATACCAAATAGAGTTTAGTTTAATAAGTTTCATAAAATAAATTTCCTGATAAATTCAGAAGATATAATTATACATAGGGAAGACTGAGAAGATATATTAACTATGTTCATAAGTAACATGTGCAAAATTTATAGAATGTGCATACCTACTGTGACATGGTTCTATCAATCAATCATCTATCAAGTTCGTTATTTTATATGTTATTCGTATTATATATTATCTGATTACAACGTTTCAATATGCTTGTTTTAATTTATTAAGTTTCATATATTATGTAATCAATTATAAATTATATAAGTATACTGAGAAGTCACATGTTGTGAGGGACACATATTATATCATACTGAGAAGCAACTTAAATACAAGATGGATATATAAAGCCAGTCTCTATGAATTTAAAAACTTAACTAACCTAAGCTTCTAATAAAGAAAGGCGTCAACATCCGAAACTGCAACTCTCCAGCCCAAAACAAGGAGAGTCCGAGTAAAAGGTTTAGAAAAGACCAGTCTTTCAGTAAGTCTAAGTCCATGAGCGCTATGAACTTTTTGATGAAGCTTTTCTTTTTTTCTTCGGGTTCACTCTTCTTTATAGCTTTCATTTGTATGGCGTCCTCGTCCGCGGTCTGAAACGTTAATCACATAGATGTTACAATAATAATAAAATAATTATGTATGGAGAA
>JADANM010005989.1:3280974-3295613 GCA_026213755.1 Eurema hecabe | reverse complement strand
AAACCAATTTTTTTAAGATGATGTATCTTCGGATTCATTGTTTGAATGCAGGGTGCATCAAATTTTCGGAATTAAGTCTTTCACACCGGTATAGTAAGACCTATTTATGCGTCAGTTTACATCCGTTTTTTAAAGTTAACAACATACATTGCTCACCTTAACTGTTTGCATTTCACAATCCACCGGTTCCTCCTTTAGATGTCTACTGACTGGTTGCAGTAGGGTTGATCCCAAAACCGCATGGAAAGCGAGGGCGCCTAATATAACCACTGTCCATCTGAACCCGTATTCACCCAACAAGAGTTTCACTAGCTGCGGCATCACCATCAAGCCGAAACCAGTACCGGCCATAGATAAACCGACGGCCTGACCGCGCTTCTTTGAAAAATAGTGGTTTAGCGATACGAAGGAAGACGATGATGCCAGCCCTACTCCAAAACCTGTAACAGAGAAAGACATATATAACAAAACATGAGCATTAGAAAGTAAATAACATTTACATATTTTATTGTCTATAGATTAGTCGCGACTGGCGAGACGGAACATAGTGCTACATAGTTTTAATTTATCTCAGTCCATAAACATGTATTTTTTCCCAAGGACCGATCCTATACGGATTTTTAACGAAAAGGTATTTGTCATCAGAAAATAAAGTTTTAAAGTAAGAATGACGCCTTCTTTCTCAGTACTATAAACAACTAAGCCCATACATCCTAAAAGTTCAAAGTTTATCCGATCTTTGAATAGGTGAATAAAGGAATTAATAATAATAATACGTCAATACGGTTTTTTTAAGAGAATTATTTATATATATGTTTTAAAATGAAGCCCGTTTTCCGTTGTCACGACATAACATGAAAACGGCTCTACCGGTTTGGCTGATTTTTTTGTTGTATTTGTTATTTATATTATTAGAAGGTTCTTATCTAAGAAAAGATTAGCACTTTCACTTTTTTGATATTTCATGATTATAGCGCGATACGAAATTACGAATACGAAAATAAATACGATACGAAATAAAAGCGTTTACTTATTTTCTAATACTAACATTTCCAATAATAAAATACAACGATTTTATGATCGGCGACAAATCATGAATTGGCACAAATGCAGTTTAGCTATCAAACTATTTATATACGATAACGTAATGAGAAGAATTTAATTACACATGACTCATACAATCGGAAACCTTTCAAACGAACAATTACGAATTCCCAGTATTTCCTTTTGTAATTATGGATGAACATTAATCATGGTATGAACCACATAATATAAATATACCTACTACTCTTTTACAACTATGGACTATGCTATCTGTATGTCTGTCTCGCTTTCACGCCAAAACTACTTAAGGGATTGTCATGAAATATGAGATAGTCTAGAGCCTGGGAAAGGACAAGCTGCTTTTTAACTGCAAATTAGGGTTGTATGAAAATCCGGGATGGAGTCGAGGGCAACAGCTAAAAATCTATAAAATCGGTGTAAAAGCCGTGCTTTGAATATTATATTTCAAAGTGTAATACAAAAGTTTTTTTTTAGTTTTAGGTAGGATTATTTGAAGTTCTAAGTTCATAACAAAAACAACCAACTTTATAATAAAATAACTCTAGAAGCATCGAGAATTCTATATGTTCTGAATATTGTCAATTAAACAACAAAGGCGAGCTGCGCCAGTTATCGGTTAAGTTCACCGGTCGAACTCCAACGTTCTGTTATCAGTTTCAGAAAGCGTACAATACCCTATACTTGTTATGAATCCTTACTAAATATAAAGTAAGGAATTTGTCAATTTGGATTTATAAAAATTGCCCTTTATACTGTATATTTCCGATTTTATCTCACGGAACCATTTTTATGTACGATAAAGAGGTCACAAGTCGGAACGCTAATTCATCCAATACAATGTAACAAAATAAAATTTCATGTGTCATTTTTAATGCATGTTAATGAACTTAAAAAATATTTAAAGCGCAATTAAATTTCCGACTCGACTCATTTGAACTAGACAATGGATAATAACTCACCTCCTAATATACTGTACGTGGCTAATATGTGTGCCATACTGTTCGCAGGCGCGGTGAAGAGTAGCCCTAGAGCGCATATTGTTGAGCCGACGAAGCAAACTTTTCTATATGAGAAGGTTTTTATGACGGGGCCCACGAAGAAGCCGGAGAAATTGACGACAGAGTCAAGTGTACTGGCGATCACCGCTGCGCCGGTCGTGTGCACCCCGAGGTCATCCAGGAGATCTTTGAATAACAAGCCAAAAGACGGCTCCAGCGAACGTGTAGAAAACTGCAAGAGAAATTCGATGGAATCACACAAAAGAAACGGTGACACAATTAAATATTTGAACTGGTGAAATGAAAGTTCGAGTGTTGCACAACGGTATTATTTCGTGCATCATAATTTTACTCGACGCGTGACGAGGTCGTTATTTGCCATTTTCAAATGTATTCAGTATTTTAAATAATATAAAGTGAAACTAAAGTATGATATATAAGTAGTGATAAGATCGCTAAATATCATACTTTTTATAAAAAAAACATATAATTATATTCGTTATTTACAACTCTACACAATACTACGCCCACTTTGATACCGTCTGTGTTAGTTGCAACATATATTCGAAATAAACATATGAATTTTACTAAACAGCTGCTAAAAATATATGAATCCAAGTATGTTTAATATATTAATGTATGATAATATAAGTCCGGCTATTGCATTTTTAAGTACCGATACAAAGCATCGAGATGACGTCAGACAATCGTCTCGACATTGAGGTAAGAGGAGATTAATTATGATAATGGGGTCTAAGAAAGATCATTAAAATAATAAGCCAGATGCAGAATTTGTACCCATTCCGTTCCATTACATTAAAACATTGACATCATTTTGTCTCCTAACAAATAAGGCTGTGTTAAATTATATGATAACGATTCGATAATTACATTGAACTACGTTGCAAATTGCAATAAAAGAATTCAAGAAGTTTTGAACAAAATACTGCATTCAATATCCAATATTGACATCGAATCAAAAGTCAAAACTTTAAATGAGGGTATAGAAGAGAAAAATCTATTCAGACAGTATTATTATTAGCAGCAATAACCGACTTTAATAATTGATCATATGACTTGAATGACTCCTTATCAGGAGATGCATTTATTGTCTTCTCACACGAACGTTATTGTCAAGTGCTTATCCGTAACCTACATAGATACTATACATACAATAAGTATTTGTGAAATATTATAAGTAGTTTGCTGAGTATCAAACTTAATTCTATACATTTGTAAACAACGTTAAGCAATCCTGAACTAAATTCTTGTGTGTTACGTGATCTTATATCAAACAATGCAACTCACTCTTGTGCATAGTTACGTATCTATAAGACTTGTATTTGCTTCTTACGCAGTAGTAGTAAGAAAGAAATTAAGCGTTTTAAAGTTTCTAGTCACAATGCGAAACAAAAGTTAGACATTAAATATTACATATGAAATGCAAAACACTGCTATCACATGTGTTATGTTCGTAAAACTGTTATATAGTCATTTGTATTATTGTGAAAACATTTAAATTTCCATATTGCACTATTACTGCACGTGTTTTTGAATACATATATGGGAAAAATAATTAAGTCATAGCACGTTAAAAACGAGATATAATCGTAGCGTTCATGTGTTTGTTAACTTCACACATATATACATGAAGCAAACTAATTCTATTATATTATATTATTCTATTATATAATATAATAAGAATTTAAAAAAAAACCTATAGTCAGTAAAAGATAATAATATCTTCTATCGTCCCTTTCTGAAGCAACATTAAAATGAAACCAATGCAATCAGTAAAACTTTCTCTAAAATTATGTTAATACTAGCTGTTGCTCGCGATTTCGTCCCCGTCGGATCTATTTCTATTATTATGTTATAGTGACATAACTTTTTTTTAGATCATTTAAAGGGGAATAATTCTTTCATTCATATTTTTTGCTATCTTGAACCGTTTTCGCAGCGCACGCAAAGAAAACCCTCAAAGATGAATAATTTTCCCCTTTTTACCATATTTTCCATTATATCTTCGCTTCTATTAGTTGCAGCGTGATGTTATGTAGCCTTTCTCGATAAATGGTCAATTCAATAAAAAAAGAATTTTTCAATTCGAACCAGTAGATCCTGAGATAAGCGATAATATAGATGAGATTTTTGCAAAAAATAATTACTTATATCGTGGAAAACAATAATTTATAAATATATTCCACGATCAGATACCTTTGTCGTGGAAAAAACCTTATAGAATACCAATAGACCTCGGAGAAAGGAAACCCCAACGTGTTAAACATAAAGCAGCGGCCACCTTCGCAGACTCCTACAGTCGTCTACATATTATAAGCCTTTAATAAAAATCCTCACATTGACTAAGCTCACTCCGAGGCACACCATCCACGCCCAGCCGCCGTCCGGCGCCACTTTCCGCGTGGCCGGCTTCACTTGCTTCTCGATGCCTTTGCTCTTCTCCACCGTCATATTGCTTTGTGTCACCTACGAACCTGGAATGAGGGACAACATCACACTATTACTAAAATAAACCTGTGGCCTAAGAAGTCCTTTGTACCTAAAGCTTTTGTTGTACTAGAAAATAAAATATAGGTGCCTATATTATATGAAGTATTATTGACTATTTTGTTTTTAATGTCCTAACAATTATTTTTATTATATCTACCTTTATTAAATTATTTACCTTGTGGGAGCTAGTATCCATATATTGAAAATAATAAATAAACATGTCTAGCTTTCCACCCCTTATTAAAGGATATATTTTTAGAATAATCAGAGATGTATATATTTTATTGATTAATTATCGTGCTTTTAATTGGCTGTTATGTAAGGTGCGTACCAGATACGGATAACGTTCTTTTTAATTTTCATTTTTATTTGTACGACGCACATATAGTACTGTAACGTAACTATGTCTTATTGGCCCTTAAACGACGCTTTTTACGTTTGTTTTTTTCAGTAGAAAAACGAAAATATATATTACTCGTAATAAAATAAACCATCGTGCAATAAATAAACTTGTATTTTAAAGGCTCGCGTGAATTAAAGATTTGTCTATTGGTGCCTCACCATGACCGGACGTCTAATAACTGTATATATGGCTTTATGGCTTTGATTAAACTAAAACTGCATGTATGAAAATACCGATATTTTCCTTTTAATCGATTCATTGTGTCCACAAGCACTTGACGTTAGCGATTACGTTATCAGCACTTATCATAGCCGTGTTTTGATTTGCTGGCAGCCGGCTCGCTTCAAGAATACGCCTATAAATACGGTCAGTGAGTAGACACGAGCGGCTGTAGAGAGAATCACGCTACCACCACGTGTTTACAATTGAACTAGACATACACCACGTGCTTTTTGCGACTGAGCTCATTGTTAATCCAAAAGCGGCCAGTCTAGCGTCAGTATTTCGTCAGTTTGAGAGCAATGACTTTCTAGTCTACATCGGTAATGAAATAAAACTTGTACTGTTCCTTGATAATGATGAATGTTTGCAAAGTATATAAAAACAACATGCTCTCAGCGATCGACGAATCTTCCAAATTATATGTCAAACATATTATTCAAATAAAAACCTGTTTTTGAGCTTTATAGATAAAATATGGATGGCATTGAAAATATTATAATTTTTCAAAACTATCTATTAGTGATATATAAGGTATAGTGGATAATGAGCTTAGCATAATAACACGATTATTAGTTATATTGTTTCCTCTCAAAGATAACAGTTTTAGATAGCCTGTTGCCGAGACATTGGTCTTACTGTTATTGTATGCAAGGCATGAGTTATTTAATCAGAATACGAAATAAATAAAACAATAGGTATTTATGTAAATGAAGGGTTACAAAATCAACGTTCTTTTGTTAAATTTCCTTAAACGTTTTTTGCAGGTAGTAGGTACCATTTTTTTGAAGTAGAGCTATCCTTATAGGATACATTCTACTAATCGGCGAATCCAGGAGGGGTCGGCCAAAATCTGACCATAGCGGGTATTGATTTAGACTTAGAAACCGCACTCTTTCTATAATTCGATATATAATTTATTTTTGTTTTTTTTTAATACGATTTCTCTGTAGATTGTTTTATTGCGAAATACCAAAAATATTTTCTAAATACGTGTCGCTATGTAATAGCGGATCGATGACATTGAATAATTCTAAATATACTACATACCACGAGAGCTCGTACGTGATGACAGCATTTTTAAGTAGAATTTCAGACAGTGAAGAGGATTTTTGTTCCAATAAATACGTAAATCTTATATCATATGCAATTAATAACAACAAATCCATGAATCATTACTGAACAAAGGATATGTGATGTATATTTATTGGAGACTTCTTAAATTACTTTGTATTTTAAAGCTTGGGAACTATTTGACTCTACGAAATCAATATTTACTACTATACTAATTAAAATAACGGGTAAAGCATATTAATGTTACATATCGTTATTATAAGGTATAATTGGATTTAGAGACTAAACCTATTTATCAGTAGCAAAGCAAATTTCGTGTGTGTCATCACAACTCATAATTTAATCAGATTTATAACTCAAGTTATCGTAATTGTCTGTAATAATCAGAACATACATATTAAATTTTACTAACATATTTTTCTTTACTTTTTAATATAGTGGATCATTGTTAACAACCTTCGATACAAAAACAATTCGCAACGATGATCTGATACTTGAATTTCACAATCAAGATGGAGATACTATCACTTATCGTGACCCAGTAACCTATATCAATAACAAACGCAATACCGCTAATCGTCAACATAGAGATTGAAGACCATGGTATATGTAGTAAATTTACGTATTGGTATGTTACTTCAAACCTAGTAAAGACTTAACAGTAAGCAGTGTATCAAGCAGTATAGAGTACTGTCCAATTGAATCTAAAATCGTATCCTTGTTATGAAATTAGTATTTGTTATAAGCATACTTGACCGATCGAAAACCTGAAGCCGCGAACATTCTGTGGAATAATTTAAGTTACTTTTTGTAACCACCATTCAGGTCGTGGAAAAAAATCATGATCATCAGAGGACAACGACCTCGAGTCACGTCAACAGATAGTAATGAATGACATAATAAGTAATTGAAGTTTCGAAAGTTCAATTTCATTAACAGCTATAGTAAACCGAGGGTCCCTGTACTATAGAGTAACGATTTGTGTTAGACTGGAGTTTTATTTAGACAGACAACTAGATAACTTTAATTCCATTGAAAAACGACAAACGACTCTTGAAAAATGTATGATATAGAATTAATAGAATTTATTATCTTTTACCTTAGAATTTTTCCAATACTCAAACAAAACGAACGAATGATACAAGAATAATTAAATTATACTTTTATTTAATGCAACATCGACAATTAGGCAAGACATTCCGCTTGCAAAGAATAATGAATCCGGTTACATTTGCCCGATACATACGCATTATTTATCCCATACTCAACGTCGTGTTTAATATTGCTGTTATTTAAAACCAAAAATTGTTCAATTGCCAAGAAAATATCGCGATGTGGGTGTAATTTAATATGTGATGTTTCGGAATGACGTGTCGCATCCAAGTATGGTATTTAAATAAATAACACTGAGCCTTCATACGTGACCTCAAACATGTAATACAAAATGTTTCATCTCTTAAAACGTTAAAGACCTTATTATTATTCAATGTTTCAAACTGCAATCTGATAGAGAAATAAACAATAAAAAGCTTATGTATATACTTATACGTATTAAATAGGTTCGCGTGGTAGGTACCAACTTCTATATGTAGGTCAATAGGATCTTTAAGTAGCTATTGTGATAGGTAATATAAAACTCTTACACGTAATAATATCCATAAACATCACGTGCATTGACTTTGATACTAAATTCAACCTTCATTTAGGTATAATCAGTATTTAAGCTCAAAATACCTAATGTTGATTGTAAGCTATAAAATTTACGATCGATTGTAAAAATTGATATGAAGTTATTGCTATGTACAATATTTTAAATACGACTATACTTTCGAGCGAAAATAATAATACCATACATATTTACTACAATTCGGCAATATTTTTGGTGAATGTCACATAAAAGTTGCTTTCACTATTACTTATCGATTCACAGCTGCAGATATTTTATTTGAACATATTTTGCTTTTGGTATGAGACAAATTCAAAGAAATTACAAACCTAACCACAGTTAAACAAACGTAAAAACTAAACGACCTGGGTTCCATGATTGGTTTGCTGTGACGCCCGTGTCTAATTAATCTAGGAGTCCTAGATACTCAGAAACTTTCTCCGGTAAAAAAGCTCTGATGTCTATGGACACTATATTATAGACCGACGTGCAATCAAACGTTATGTTTTCCCGACTAACAAGACCTTGCAATTATACACAACAAAATACAAAAAATCATTGTAGGTATGTTTATTCGGGTCTTTGAAAAACCGTCGATAGTATTATAAGGTGTTTGTTCAACCTTTTAGAACAAAGAACTTAGCTCACCAATTTTCAGGGAAAAATAAATAGTTAAATCACCACCACTTCATAACAATCAATATTGTTGAAGTTTAATACTTCTGATCTTCTGATTCTTATGTTTTAATTTGGATAAAATCAGTAAGGCGCCAAACGCAAGTTGTATTTGCGATAACACATACGTCAGTTTTGTGATATTGTCATACAAAATAACGTTCACGATCATGAAAGGTGATATTTGACGCACGTTTCTCAAAATCTTACAATAACCTGAGATAATATACACTCTTAAACTGTTTTTCAACTTTTAATCGTTAACTGAACTGTTTTAATCGCAGAATTATATGTATTCAAATGGGGTTTTATTATTATCCATGCATTGAATATATCTAATAATGTCTACTAAAAACCATAACATTAAACTATGGCCCATATACAAAGTGACTTCCAAAACAAATACGGCGGCAACTAAATGACGTTAAAATTACGTCAATGTAGTAAAACGGGAATGCTAATTAATAAAATCTTGTACACACAATTTTGCTACATTGACCTGGATATAATCATATACCTTAGATTTATACTTATCTCATATAATATAGATAGTTTGTTTTTACCCGACTACGGCAAAGCCAAAGGAGGGTTATGATTTTGACAGGCTATGTATGTATGTATGTATGTATGTATGTTCATCTGTTCCCTCGTAACTTCTAAACCACTAATCAGAATTCGACAAATGACATATCATTAGAAGCGTCTTAATTGTCCGCTGGTTATAGGCTATATAGATTTTCACCAAATTCAATGTGGCGCCCTCTAGCGGACAAAATATACAGAGTAAAAAAATAAAGTTAAGCTAGATATGCCGTGTTTGGTATCATTTTAAAGCGCTTCACTTGTACATTTCGAATATATATATATATTACTAGCATTTGCTTGTGACTTTACCTGTATTCATGGGGTACTTTTATACTTTTTTAGCGTCGTTTTTTGTCGTAGTTGGGTTTTAGTTTTTTTACTTTATCGTCCTGTCAATACTAATAAAAAAATCTAGTACAGCCAAAAATGAATCTAAACTACACTGTAAATCAAATTTAAAGAGATGAAAAATATTTTTAAACATATAGTTGTTCTTCAATTTAGTTTTAATTGGTGATCCTTAATGATATTTGTGATTAAAAATTAACAATGTCACTTTCAAACAAAATAAACAGTAGTTAATTAATGTTGGCGTACAATTAATGAAAATGAGGATACAACTATTGAGACAATTAATGTCAGTGACATTAAGTTGTGTGTTTTATTGTTATAAAAACAAAAACATGTCAAACTAACAAATTAGTTTGAAGCCAAGAACAGCAAATTAAGTAGTGTTCCAGTTCACTTCAGTTTAATAATCAGTGCCGATACTGATTCGCACATATTACTTTCTAACATTAAGATATACTTATAGAATAAAGACAAAGGTTAGAAAATTTTAAATGCATTTATTATAAAATTTAAATTTCAGAGTGAATTCTTAATAATCCAAGAGAAAAAAATACATTCTTTTATGTTATATGAACATATTGGAATAAGTATTCAAAATTGAATATTGCATTATATGCTTGTAAATTACATCAAGCGACGCTTTGGATAAGATAAGTACAAACATATAATTTTTCAGTTTTTTCTAGCTTTGATAAAAGAATCCTTATATGAAGGTGTACCTAGCTGTAAAATGAAAAAGCTTGGACTGCATTGAACCATCCCAATCCCAAGCTGACTCAACATTCCTATGTTACACTATCTTTTCTTTTGTAAAGGTCAGCAAATCATTTTTCACTCTTGCTCCCGCCAGGATATAATCAGTGCATTTATAATAGTTTGTCACCATCAAGTATAGTTTTCATTAAGTTACCTTAACATAAAAAATGCTAGTATGTTATCTTAAAGATAAGAGACAATACACAGCTTGGCCAAAATGTAGAATGTAGAAACCATTTCCATTTTATGTGTACAACATGCGTCTTTATATTCATTTATCTTCCAAATTTTTTTATGGGTGTTGAACAATTAATATTAAATCCTCAGACATTATTTGAACAGTTTTATTTTTTAGGCCTTTAAAGATAAAATCCCTTATTTCAAGAATTAGTTATTTCTTAAAATTAATTGAATATAACTTACCAAATAAAAGTAAAGTCCCATAGATGAAGTTACGAATTATACTATTTCACAATAACACCGTTAACATTTTTACTCACTGAGAAATATACTGAAATAACTATAAGTCTAACACGGTCAAAACCATTGAAATGTGTAAACAGCAAAAACAAGTGATAGTAATAAATTAAAACAAAAATTTAAGACTGATCACACAAAGCTACAACAGTTTTCATAACCTGGTTCTTTGTTATTTCTCTTTCATATGTTTTCCCTCATTGCACATTTGTTTGAATCTCTGGTCCGTGTTGCTGATTGGTCCATACGTCATGCTTGTGACGTTAGTGATGTCCTTTGTATAGTTTTAAATCACGTTAAAAAAATCTCTCGCCCACATTTAGAAACGAAAAAACTAACTTAACTCTACAACATTTTTGGTTAATTGAAACTTTGATGATCTAAGAAATTTTGACAAGATAATAGATAGACATTCTCTGATGTTCAAAAATACTTATAAATAATATATTAACGTAACACTAAGTAGTAAGTACTATTCTTTTTTAAATAATAGTAATATCGATTTAAACTTGAGCATCACTATAAAGTATGTCAAAACGATACAGACTGTACAAACTTTTCAAATACTTTTGCAACCATCTACTAGAGGGCGCTGAAATTAAAAGGTGAAATAACGTCAAAAGAGAGCGAGTCATTTTAATATTATTTAAATATGTAGCAGTTTATTAATTAATAAAAAAATAAGATAAACAATACATAGAGCATAGTGAGACCATATAGGTTGGACCATAGGTTTTGGCTTAAATAAAGACATTTGCCAAGAACAAGTGAGTTTATGAACGAGTGTTATCAATAATTAACAAAATTCAAATTTTACACTTCAGTATCGGTGTTATAAATAACAGAATGATTAATCGGTCCTCTTGTTGTAAATAACAAAACTTGTAATAACTCGAAAGATCACCTAAATCTACACACACACCTGGTACTTGGATCACATTATGTTTTTAAGAAGGACCTACAATATTATGTCCTTAACTCAATTAAGCTCAATTCCCCAAACTGACTGGGAAAGCAGGGATAGAACTAGAAGGAAGCTACTTATAAAAAAATATGTTATAGCTATAATTTTTAAAAATACGTTACATATCCCGAACGGATCATACCAGGTTCCTGCATGAATTAAGATTCAGAATAGTGTGTGAGTCACGCATTCACACATCTTTGTATACTATATTTTGTTATCATAATACACGATGTATTAAATATAATTGCTTTTCTTCAGTACAAAAACTTCCAAAAGGACATAGTTTATTAACGACTATTAAAGTCTCACAATAAAATGTTTGATAAGTCAATATTCCTATACGTTTAATAATTGAAGATATTATAATATCGCAGAGTGGTAGGTATTTTATAATACAATCCTAGTCTCTAATATTTTCCATAGCATTCAGTAGAACATGCGCTTTGCGCGAATACGTCAACTAGTGTGTTGTTTAAACGGTCAATAAAATAAATCTTTTGAACCTAGCCGATGTGAAATTTATTATTTCTTATTATACTATTTAAAATAAGGTAAGTTTCATGTTTCATTTTTAACGCTTTAAATTAGTTATAAAGTGGTGTTTTAAATATTACACAATATAGTTAATTAAAATTTGATCAGTATCTCAGTTTTACCTTATGTTTTTTAACCTTACAACCACGACGTTTAATAACATTCTTTTGAGAAATTTAATTAATTTTGATGGGTCCACTTTCCATAGAACACGTGCCTTTGATAGTAGTAATAATTTCATCTCTAGTTTTTGGACTTAGCAATTACTTACAACTAATAGTGTCAGATATCAACAGGTAGATACATATTATAATCATCAAAACAATTAAAAACGAATGTAAACCGAATTATTTAATTATTAATTTTGTGTTTCTTTTTCTTTTTCGCGTTGGTATAACAAGTGCCTAATGTAGGTCATGAAAAAAAAATACATTTGCAAAATAATAGTAATAAATAATTAAATTTTATTTTCTTTGCTAAAAGTTTACAAGTATTCAGACGATAATATACAATTATGGCGACAAAAACTTCAAAAGATGTCACAACTGATCCCTAGCTAGATTTTTAAAATAATCTGTATTAAGACTTAAGGGATCAGTTCCGCTTCCTTCATACATTGGAGCTTATTATTATTTGCAAAATTATTTCATAGTACTAAAATAGTTAGCAAGAATAAGATAAATTGAAAAACAGTTAATTTTTATTCTAGAAGGTCTCTAATAGCTTCTCAATAATATTTTAAGTCATTAAATATTGAAGTACATACATATTTTAGTATCTTGTCTCTTTTATTTATCAGCCTGTTAGTATTTATTTTAAAGTTAAAATTTATAACAACAGTTTGCATCACAAGAGTCACCATAGAACGATTTTCATCCTAAGTTAATAAGTATACAATTGAGGTGCTTATTATTAATAAAAGACGTGAAATACACATTATCATTTTACGTGTAGTGAAGAGATTTACTTAGTTTAGTTTAGTTTAAAGACCACACATTGTAAACTTACCTTTGTTCAGTCCATAAAGCCGATTTATGATGCTTAACAATGAAGTGCATTTCGATTAATTAATCTCAATTATTAGTGGAAATATTGCATCCATGTAGTATAGGTATATAGAACTTAAAATGACGTGTACTTTTTATTATATATTTATCGTATGCAATTATCTATAAGGTACACTGATTGTTTTAACATTAGAAAAATTAGCTTGAATCGTGCAAATAGTTTCAAAAAGATAGGTATTAACATTAGTTACATTTTATGAGTGATACGGCTATTGTGGGCTATATTATATTCGAGTACATGAATGCAAGTATAATAATCGTCAAAAATGTTTAGCGATTGACGAGAATAGCTGCGCATCGGTAGAATCGCGCTCGTGGGTGCAAGAGAGACAACACGACTGGGACAACCAATCAACGCTCGCGTACATGACGATCACGCGCCCCGCGCGCCGCACCGCTACCTCGATACCTTATTTTTGACTTCTGCGCAGGTTTCGTTCACCGCTAAAGGAAATTGACGGTTACTATACCTAGTATTGCTCTAAACGGTGACAGAGTAGTTCGTATTGGGTTTCTAAAGTCTAAACACATTCTATCAGGAACCAGGAACAATGCTTCTTTTTCCACCGAAACTCATATATTCAACGTTGTTTAGTGGAACTAATGAGTTACCAGGCCATCCTTTACCTCGTTAAAAATAAAAAAGGAATTAAGATGCAATAAAAACTTAATATAACAATAAGAAAACACGTTGTTGAATAATCTTTCTAAGAATAGATATTGCGATAATGTATAGACTTTGCGTCGCCGACTATATTAGAGATAAACTCATAGTAACTAAGCGCACTCAATAGAGGTAAATGCTTTAACAATTATACACCACATATAATAAAAGGTACCTATACGCTTGCTTGGAAATAGTTACCGTGATAAAAAATATATTTATTATAACTTAAATAATGTTAGGGTAGCCATCTTTCATACTTATCTCAAATTCTATCGTTTTCAGTCGAATTATGAAAAATTTAATAAACCATATCTTTATATTTTATTTACCTACCTACTGATAACCTAGTTAAAGTGACCGAGACTATTTACGTAAGTCAAATAAAGGTACATACCTACATGCAATAGTTAAATTGTTCGTAGAATAAGGCTTTTCGCTTCTCAGAAAAACTGATGATACTAGATATCAAATAAACTAAAATAGAGCTTCATGGTGTTATTGTTTTGAAGTCAGTTAGAACATTTAATTAAATAAATAAAAACAAATATGTATTGAATTGGTTTATATGAAGGTCAGTATAGGTACGTACTGTACATTGAAATGTTTAAATTTGAAAAATATCGA
>JADANM010005989.1:3249687-3262883 GCA_026213755.1 Eurema hecabe | reverse complement strand
TATATTAGGAGTTGAAATCCATTAACAAGGTCTATTATGCAACATCCATATTAAATATGGTAAAATAAATCTCATCTTCGAAATGACAGTTTATTTTACTTATGCTAATGGCAGATTTTAAAATAAATATTAATCACGGCCTTATTTCAATAAACATTAGGTAAATAAGTCTGTAGGCCAATAAAATTTCAATGTTGATGATAATATACGACATTAAAGTCAGTGCGATAACATGTGTCGGAATGTCTACTTTTGTACGCGTTACTCGCCACCGTTCCTCCATTCATGTGGGTACTCTTGTGCTATTTAGGATAATAAAGTCAATAAACTGTTAAGTGGATTATCTCGGTCACAAATGACCCGGTAGTGTACTCGAAGACCAGTGATAATGGAGACTAAGTGCACAATTAGTTTTGCTTTCAATCAAGAAATGTAAAAAGCGCATCTATCGAGCCCTTTATAATGTCTCGGCCGAATAAAGTGCCACCTGATGGAGGATATGGTTGGGTTGTTACCTTCGCCTATGCTTTGAACAATGTAAGTAGGAGATACATTTAATACTTAGTTAATTTGCTAAAGAACCGCGAAAGTTAGCTACTGTATAGATAAAATACTTATTCATTATTAATTATTGAAACGAGAAATTTAATTTAAATTTAGATTAAAAGTTAATTATGTTGTATAAACGTTTTGTGTTTTACATTACAGGTAGTTGTTTTACCACTTATAGCGGGGTTTGGACTAATATTTCAAGAAGCGTTTGATGAAACGGGCTTATCAGCAACGCAAGGCACACTTATTATCATTCTTAATCATGGAATTGGAATGCTTCTGTCCTTCTTTGGGGGGCCTGTTCTTCGACGTTTTGGATACCGAAAAGTTGCAGTGGCTGGAGCCATTTTGGTATCCCTCGGGCTGATGCTGACCTCCGTGTCTTCCAGCTTCTGGTTATTTATTTTATCGTACAGTATTATTAATTGTACGTATTTATTAGAACATTAATTTTCCCGTAGATAATAAAGGAACACATATTAAACACTTCATTACTTTTCAGCGATGGGAGTAGCAGCTGTTATGGCTGCATTTTCTTTAGCTATAAACTCATTCTTTAGAGAAAAGAGAGGAAGAGCGATAGGCGTAGGAATGTCAATAACTGGACTCGGAGCTATTTACACTCCCTTAGTAATGAGTGCCCTTATGTATGCCTACGGGTGGAGATACGCAGTTTTAATTTTAGGTGCTATTTGTCTACATTCTCTTTTAGCCGCATGCTTACTTAGACCTGCCAAATGGTACTTAAAGGATAGTCCTCAGACAGAAGAAAACGAACCGTTAAATAAAGATGGAAATATTGAGCTTATTAATGGCAGTCTATCACAATCGAATGAAATCGGTAAAAATAATGGTCTGTTTCATTTTTTTATTGTCGTCGATTATTTTTGGTTATAATTTATGTTCATTTTATTTCAGGAGTTCAATCCTTGCCACATCTAGAGCAACAAATAGAAAATGGAGATGTTCCACCAAAGAGTTTGTCTATGCATGTTCTTATCAATGGCAAGAACTTATCAAACATAAATTCTGTATCGCATCCTGATGTTCGCAAAAATACTCCAGAACAGTCTCTTGCAGAGTCAAAATATAAATGGTGGGAATCTCAAGAAATAAATTTGGGTAGTTCAATCAATATATTTAGAGAAACCGAAACCCTAAAAGAGAAGGAAGCCCCCTTCGTCAAAGATGAAAACAAGAGCAGTTGGAAAAAAATTGTCGATTTTTTCGACTTAACCTTGCTCAGTGATCCAATATTTGTAAACATATTAACGGGGCTATCACTAGCTTCCTGTGTTGAGACTAATTTTTCGTTACTATTTCCAATAATACTCAAAGACATGTTGCAGTTTGAAACATCTGAAATTGCAAAGATTATGGCCGTCATTGGATTTTCGGATACGCTATTTCGATTTCTATCACCCTTCATTGGAGAGTGGTGTAACAAGCCACCAAGAATTATGTACATGGTTAGCTTACTTGTCATTATCTTCACAAGAACAGGTACTACTTCGAATTTTCATTATTTTTACTTAGGCTTAGGTTGAACTTATTTAAATTAAAACATTAAGAATAAGGGGGTCAGGGTTATCAAATATTGCATGTCCCTAAGCCAAACAATACTAATCAGTAGTTTATAATTCCTTGCATAGTAATAATTATTGTTATCTTAAAGTATGATTTACTTAAACAAATAATATTCACTTCTATAAGTATCAATATTAATTATCGCTGATACTCTGCTACTTACTAATTGTCTAAAAGACCAAGGCAGTTGTTATTATTAACATTTATCACAATAAAAGCTATTAAACATTAAGAAATATCTTAATTTAATGTACATAGTTATAATTAGTAAAAACGAAGGTCGATTTATACTGAATGATAAGATAAACTTTTATCATGGAAAAATTATTTGAGTGATCAGTCGGTTAGATTGCAAAAAACGCCTTTTTGCATTTTATTTTTTTACAATTTTTAATACAATTAACATTTATCTTTAAATTTTTATTCCAGCTTCCTGTCTATAAAAATAAAGTATAAAATAAATATGATCGAAAATAGAAAATTACATTATTCATCTTTTCTAAATTAATTTAAAGTACCTACTTATAAACCATTCCATTTGTCAATTTCAATTTTCTACTCTCGAGTTAAAAAAATTTTAAACTAGTCATTCATAAAGTATTTTTTCCCTAGCCTTTATTGTGACATTTACAAAAGTGTAATTAAAATGATAATATTTAAATTATTGCAGTAATGCTCTTCACAACATCCTTCACTGGAATGATAATTGTGGCCTTAGCTATCGGTATCACCAAAGGAGTGAGAACTGTGTATATGAACATTATCATACCCAGCTATGTGCCCCTTGAACGGTTGCCGTTTGCATCTGGGATACAAATGTTCTTTAATGGAATTGTCATTATCACAATTGGGAGTTTACTCGGTAAGATCTACTATTCAAGTTTACGATCTACTTACACAAATTTTAGTTAGCTATATTTGCGGATCGGTTTTACGAATATTTTTTTTATTGTTGATTTTAAATCTTCTCAAAGATTCATGTTATGAGAGTGTCATAAAATGTAATAAGACTCGGTAATTTTTCCAAGAAAATAGTTCGCTTGTAATGTCTGTTCGTATACTATAAAATATTGTTTGCACAATATATAAAATATTCGTTATCTAGTTGCCATAACTACTAGATGGCGCTGTGCTAAAAAGAATAATCGTCTTGTAGTATTATTACATATTTTTGAAGTACAATTTTTTAAAGCAATGCTTTTACTTTATTCTTTTTCCTTTTTTTTAGGTCGCATTCGAGACGCTTCCGGCTCGTACAGGGCTCCTATAGTAGTTCTTAATATAGTGACATTTTTAACAGTTATTATCTGGTCTGCAGAATTTTTATACTTAAGGATTAAAGGAAAACAATCAGTACAAACAAAGGAGTAATGGACATTTTTGTATATATTTCAAAATATCAAGTCTGTATATATACGAGTACTTTAAAATCAATGTACATTTTATCAGTTTATAGTTTAAAGATGCTATATTAAGTGTTGTTTCTTGTACAAATGTATAATACAAAAAATGAACGCTCAATTCTTATTATAGTATAAGTCTCTACAACTTAAAAATAAATTGTACTAGATTATTATTTACATACTAAATAAAATATATATACAGTGATGATTGAATTTATCATGTAAATGAAATGATTTAACGTACATGTAAGTCGAACTTATTGAACAAAATTTCACAATTATAATGTAACATGAGCGTTATTTTCTCTTGTCCTTTAAATTTTTGTAGCGATAAATTACAGAACAAATTTAAAATTAGTTTATATAAAGTAACACAAAATGAACCTATTTCTTAGGTCTATGGGTCACATGAATATGGTCATGTGGCTAGTTAAATATAGGTACGCACTACTATTTATATAGTTAGAACATGTACAGGTTAATAATATAATTTTTGGTCTCAATACAAATATATACAAAACTATATATTTGAATTAAATTACCGTTTTTATTGCATGCTATGTCTTAACACAAATATCGCATATTGTCATTATTATTCATAATAGCTTCTGATAGATCTAGAAAATGTATTAATTAATTAATTATATTACCCTTATAATTATAAAACAGTTGAACACAACTTATGCACTTGAATTGTCCGTGTCACTTGTAAAGTTCATTGACCTAACTTAGTAGATTAATAGTCACATAATAATATACGCAGTTACTGTTCATTTATTACACTATCACTAATCACACATTAAATTATTTCCTCTCTAACACGGAATTATCTTGGAGTTTCATCTCCTTCTAATTTTTCTTCCTGGAAAATAAGAAAAGTTTTATTAGACAAACGTTGTTCAGATTTGGCTTATAATTTTGAATAAAAAAATATTAACCTCATTATCAGTCAACCTATCTTCTAATGAAGTATTTTCTGTCATCCTTCGATTCTCTAGGTTATTAACTGAAACATAATAATTATTTTGTTAGAAAATCAATACAGTATGTATGTAATTTGATTACTTAATTATTAACTTACTGTTCTGATGCCACCCTTTCGAGAAGAGGTAAACTTGATCATCAATTGGCGGACGATTTGAAAACCGAGGCGATTTAAATGGTAACTTATCGTATACGTCATTATTTGATGATAATTGGGATTCTGATTTCTTGTCATATTCATACTCGTTTGACGCATTTGAAGATTCTCGCCACGGCTTAGATGTAACTACATAAACTTTTTCTTTTGTCAATGGTGATATAGACGTTTGTATATGACCCCACGGCGGCGGAGTCGTCGTCGCCTTTCGGAATTTAGACGCAGCCGTGTAAATATGCAATTTATAACTGTCCTGTACGTCCTTGCTCTTAATATGTTGACTGTCAACACTTGTTTGTTCAATTGAATTTTGCAGCTTGAATGGTTTTGGCATAATTTTCGTCTTATTTTCTCTTACAACGTATTGTATACTGCTTGAACCTTCGTGATCATAAATGTCATAATTTTCACTATAATTTTCAGTAGGCGTATTGGTTATTGGATTCAAAGTAGACAAAAAATCATCAGGTATTTGCTTTGCGTATTTATCATTGGCCCTTGATTTTTCTGTCTTACTGAAATCCTTTGAATAAGCTTGTTGAGTCCAGTCGTCAATTGTATGTTGTAATTTAATAATATCAAAAGGAGGTTCCTTAACATCATAAAAGTCATTAATCACAGGAGATGTATTAAAATTTTCAGACGACTCGGTAGCAGTTTGAGTAGACTGTTCCGTTGACGATGTTGGACTTGCATAGCTCCCTGTTGTAGGAACAGGAATATTTATTTCAGTATTTGTATATACCTTTCTGGGTTGAGCTTCTTTTTCTAACGGTAAGGGCCAGTCTTTTATGTCGAAATAATTAGTACCATCATCAAGACTGCCACTTGTATAAGGAACAATTATTTGAACAACTTTAGATCTATTAATATTTTGTTCAGTTTTTGAGGGTGAGGTCTCTTGCGAATAGTAGCTTCTAGTTTCATCCCAAGCGCTTGTGAGTGTCGACTCTGGTATTGATTCTGTTGTTGGAACTTCATCGTAAATTTCGTATTCTTTTGTATTTTTAGCCGGTGATGGTGATCTAAAGTTCTCAAATTTCTTATGTGGAGCACTGGGCTTCAAATATAAAAGAGGTGAATCAATGTGTTGCAAGTTACTATCAGTTCGATATTTGTCAATATCTTCATCTTTTAACCCTCTTAAGTCAGCAAAGATAGGTCTATGATTTGATGGCACACTAAATTGTTGTTTCAATTCAGACGGTAAGACAGTATCATATAAATCATTGGCGTAGTCAACTCCAGTGCTCTCAAAACTCGAATCTAAATTTGATGGAGCGAGTTCTGATGCTTGCGGGGTAATATCATGGAAATTGTCAACAATGTTTGGAATGTGTCTGTAAGATTTGGTTTGATTGGTATTTTTGGTTGTGTCTATATCTATAACAGGCGATTGAATGATCGTGGCTGGATATTCTATAATTTCAGCTATAGGAACACTTTTAGCTATATTAAGATTATTGAGGTGTCGATCATTATTAACATTATTGTTGCTTGTTAGGAAATTAGGAGGAAAACGTCGGAATGGCCTTGCATTAAAAATGGGCGGTAAGGGAGAAACACTTAAATTCGGTAAAGCCACTGGTTGAAGTGTATGTATATTTCTACCCCGGTTTAGGCTGAAAGGCGCTGGGTTTGCCAAGGCTAATGTAGTATTTGGGCTAGTTGCTATTGGAATACTGTCGGGCAAAACTTCTGTTTTTATTTTAAGAGACTCGGCAGCAGCAATTGAATATGGTATATCCAATGCATTAGTATTAATAATAGGTTTCCCATATGAGTTTTTAAACCCTGTAGGAGGTTCTACCTTAGGTAATTCAAAATCATTAGATGGTTTAATTGTACTAATATAGTCAAATTGATTGTTGTCTGGTAACTGGCTGTTTTTTAATTGTGAATTATAGTTATTGTAGTTGACAGAGACACTTGAACTATAAATTGAGGGTGGAGTTACGTATATTGATGTGCTAGGCACTCCGTAAACAGAACTAGGATTCCGGTACGATGAAGATGACACAAAACTATTACTAGAAACATCATAAGACGGAGTTATGTGTGAATTGTGACTAGTAAATGAATTTTCATGTGGTATTGTAACGGTATGCGTGGGACTAGGAGGTCCGTAAGTTGAACTGACAGTACTAAGATTCTCTTTAAATATTTGTTTTGGAACTCCGTAGGTAACATGAGCAGTATCAGTAGAAAATTGAGACGTCTCAGGGGTCTGCTTATTAAATCTCTGCGGCACATTTTGTATTGTATTGTACACATTAGCCGAAGCAGGAACAGAAGGTGGACCGTACGTCTGTTTTAAGTTTTCTCGATTATTTTTTGCTGCCAAATCGTATCTTATAACGGGAATCCAAGGCGCTAAATTACATGGGTTACAATCTTTTTGAATAGGCGGTATACCATAGCTAAGTGACGATCCGATGTTAGCATCATCGGCTGTCTGTTGTGAAGGAAAGAGCCATTGGGAAACTTTTTGAAAAATCGATGGCGACGGAGTAGTCGTAAAAGGATGAGGAGTTGGCACAAAATTAAAGTTGTATTGTTTGTAAAATGGTGCTGGAAATTTAAAATCGCTCGGTGGAGAAATAGGAGGTAATGGTGATTGAGGTGGAGGAGGGACTTGATATTGGTAATTATTTTGGTGTTGAGAACGCACTACTCCCCCATGAAATGGGATGGGAATAATAGGTAGCAACGGCGGTGGCGGTGGCCTCAATAATTCACCGAATTGAGAGGCGTCATTCCTGTTGTGGTATGTATGAGCCACTGGCTCCGAACTGCATCTGACTACAATAGCGACTAGTAGCACTGGAAACACCTGAAAACAAAAAAAGCAATACATATAACGTAAATCAAAATTATTAATTTATAGTGAGTGTAGAAGAAATTGCTCCAACCATTCATTTTGTAATTAGTTAGAAAATTAGAGAAACACGCGCCATATTGCCATTGTAACTACTTCCCACAAGTTATTCTTTGCACTTTTCTCTTTCCCATACAATACCGTCGATACGTGCCAACGGAAGAAATCGCTAGTAACATTATTAAATAAACATTGGATTCTTAAATCTTTATTTAGCGTAACATTATCGATTTACACTTTATAACTCGTTATTTAAAAGCATTATTAGGTAACTAAGGACCGAACTGCATTACATGTTCGAAGTATTTTGAATTCATTACTCGTATTGAGAACAAATTTCAAAACAGCCAACCATTCGTTTGGGCACATCACTTGAATAAATACAAGCAAAAAGTGAAATGTCTGTCCTGCTACTTGATAACAAACATCACGTAGATACCTATCGATATTGAAGGATTTCACGTTTCAATGCTTTGTTATTGACTATTTTTGATCGTTGAAAAAACTAATTTTTTAATTAACCTAGTACACCTTGTACATATCACCTAGTCACATAAAAAAACATAAAATCATTTATATTGTCTGATGTATATAAAATATAGATCTATTTAAAGATAGGCAAGTGGGAGATGTTCGTCCAAATCTTATCATGCTACGTTTAAAATGTGATAACTTAATTCTATTAATCTCTATATCTAGGCCGTTAACCTTCCATAGACGTGTATTTGATACTAAATGGATTCTGTCGCACTATCTGCGTCCAAAATTGATTCCATTATTTAAAGATTTTATTAATTATTCAGTTATAGACCGAGTAAGTCGACAGAACTGTCAGTGGAATATATCTGCAGTTGTCTAAAACTATATACTAGCTTTTTAGTTGACTGTACATACCACCTATTACTCGATAAGAACTGCACCAGTGTTTGTATACTGTATATTGGTATTACTTATAACCCTTTCCAGTTAAAAAGTAGCCTATGTTTTATCTCAGGCTCTAGACCATCCGTGTACCAAATTTCGATCTACTCGGTTCAGTAGTTTTAGCGTGATGGAAAGACAGACAGACAGAGTTACTTTCGCATTTATAATATTAAGTATGGATTGTTATTTACTGTCAATACAGACCTTAAATCTAAAAATACAATATTAAGAGAATATAATTGAATTCTTTCCTATAATGTAAGAGACCCAACATTGAAAGTACTTGATCTATTTTCTGTGTGTATAAAAACGGTACATTACGTTAGATCAAAGCACTCAGGATATGACGATAAACAATAATTTCATTGGAAAGGTCAGTTAGAGGAAGAACATTGACCTCAGCGGGTTCGCACGCTTCAACCATGACTTTTACTTAATTACACCACAAATCGCTATTCCTATGTCATAAGATTATTTTCTTTAGTCGAAAGTGAAAACTAGGTTAAGGTAATAACTTTTTGTCGAAGAACAATGCGTCTGAATAATATGAGATAATAAACATTTTGGTGTATTTTTTGAGATGTTTTCAAAAGTTTCATATAATTTTTATTTATGTCAATCTAGTTTCACAATGTTTTACATATTTTGTGTAAAACACGTTCTGCTCATAGACATTTAGAGGGCTTAGGGCCAAATACTCATACGCAAATTTTTAAACACTCCTCAAGTCTAGTATTTTTGACAGATTTTTATTGTGAACTGTCAGATCGGTTGTAGTTAAATTTGAATAACGTTACAGTAACAGGTATTCTAATTTATAGAAGATACCTAAGCACAATTAACAAAACTAACTCATTAAATGATTGACATCTCTAAAAATATTACAAATATTTTTGATCCCCCAGTTGACTTGTATAATAAGATTTCATTTAACTATTTAAGTACTATAGCCTCTCCAAAATATAAATACCAACCGAACATACATTTTCGATGTTCATAGTTCCTAGCTTAACGATGTAAAGTTTTATGTTACATGTTATAAAGAAGTTCATATCTACAATTAAAAAACTAAATTTAAGTAACAACTTAATTACACCTATTTATGTTAACGTTTAAAGATTAAATCATGGTCATTAAGTACGGGACTTTAACGGAGAATAAAAGCTGACTGATTTTATAACTTTCTTAGAAGATGTTAAGGTATCAAAAGGGCAGAGGGCAAATTAGAAATGTTCTCATAAATATTATCTAACTAGGTATGGATTTAAAATAATAATTATTGTAAATTTTTTTTCATATATTGAAATTTTATATCACACGATCATAATAATTTCCAACAGATTATAATAATTATTGAAGAAAACACATAAGTTCATAAGATTGCTGTTGAGAGCAGGAAATGGAGGTTAATGGTTTGAGGATGATTTGACGTTTCATTTCACGTCCGTATTTCGTCTTTCTTCCATATTGTCGTGTACGTCATGTTAAAATAACACATACCAATGTAAAAAATGAAAGTATTAAGATTTAAGTTACTTTGGTCTTTTGCCAAACGTAAGTTAACTTTTATATCGTTACACTTATTACTTAAGTAGATTTATGCTCTGCCGTGTATTTCATCTCCTTAAGCCAAAAAAAGCCTTTGGTTTTAAATATTTGGAAATTTTTTAATTTATTTGACTAACTAGAGTAAAATCTTTGAATACACCTTTTTAATAGATGATATTTACAGTGATTTACCTAAAAGGAAGTTTTATACGTGTAATATGATGCCGGGGAAGGTCGGAAGTAAATAATATAAGACTTTTTAATTGATTAATTCATATCTTAAGTCTTTGTTATAATAATACATAATCTAATTACAATACCCAAAAAAGGATAATAAAGTTGAATCCTCTTTTGCCTAACACATTATAACTTTTTATAACTCGGCACTTCAGTTAAATAGCTGAGTCATTTAATTACTTTTTGTATACGACTTATTCGAATTATGAGCAGTCACCATCGATTGACAGATAGCAAAGCCCACTTCAAAGAAAGCACAATAAACTTAAACGTAAAGGGATAATTTAGTCTTATTCGCCTTAGAATCTTTTTATGCGAGCTGTTGTCGGAGAAAAGCAATAGAATTGTTGCTTAATAAAACTTATGAAACCAGAAAATAATTACCTGTTTTGAAAATAAATGTATTATGCATAATATACCTATTACACACATAAATATTATTCTTGATCCACATCTAATTAAATAAAAATCGCAAAAAAAGCTTAGATAGGTAGTTTTAAAGTTCCTAGCATTCATAAGGACTGCCATGAAAAAGCCACTTCGTGTTATACGATGTTATGATAATAAACTTTTATGAAGAACCAAGACCAATGAAGATGATAGAAAATTTCAGACTACGACAAATTGAATATTACGTAGGTAGGTACATCATAAATGATGCGACATTAAACCAAACATTAACCTAACATCCGGACATTTTCTAAATAATAATAATCATTAGTAACACGTTAAACAAAGGTGAAAGGTCTGTTCCTGTATTTTTTATAGCCTACTATAAAGTTGATTTACATTGTTGGTTATGCGTTATGACATCTCTTACATCAATCACATTAAATATGAAAGTATTATTAACTCGAATTAAATGGAATTATATGTAGCGAATATATTCGAATCAATAACTCTTTGTACATATTTCGCTATGAAATGGTCACACATATTTCCTACAACTCCCAGAAATGGAAATTTGGCATAAATAAGACCTAAGATTATTAATGACGGACTTGAAAGCCAAGTACAAATTGTTGAAATGTAATGTACCTAATTCAATTCAAAATATTTTAAGAAATGAGAGCGATAAATATGTATATTTGACCCAGACCTACTAAAACATTTTGTTATGTCCTAAAATGCTTCCTCAAATCATATACAGCAGTAATGATCTTTATCGTTGTAATATCGGTTAATATTATTCAATAAGTGAACCATTAATGCGTGTTAGAGTATAATTATCATATCGCAATGCTTGACAGCGTAATGTTTTATTATTTACATACGTTTCCGCGCATTGTTTATATTGTTGCGTTACATAAGTGAGCTATGACAATGAAAAAATATTTAACGGTATATCTTGTGCTAATTGCTCAAATTCCTGAGTAATTATACTTTTCATAAAACTGAAAGTTTTCTGAGCTACGTTTCTGTAGTACCTTTAGATATGTATATTAAAAAACAAGATCAAATATACCTACACATGTACGCTATACTATATAGTACACATACGTATAATATTTCCGAAGTAAATTCAAACTTCAACGAATATTATTTGATACCATTACTATTATTGCTGTTTTGTACCTAGCTTTGTGTTCTGCACAGTTGTTGTTGAGTATAAAGGTATTATAATGACGTTGATATTCTACGCATGTAATTCATAGTATTCATGTAGTTCATTCATGTATTTAATTAATATAGGTCTTTAGTCAAATATCACTTTGCTGTAATGAAAATTTTCCTTAATACTTTTTAAAACAATTAAAATGTAACAAAAAGAATTAACACGCATCGTAGCCCATGTATTTAAGTCAACTCCGACAATATTATATCTTTTACGAGCCGGGTGAGAAAATACACTTTCACAGAGTCGACAAATAAATTCCCAGACTTAACAATTGCGAAGAACAATGATCAGGTCGAAGCACTTCGCTTTATGAATCTAAGTTTAACATTAGTAGTTAGTGAGATATGCCTCGGAGACAACCATCTGCTAATAGCTGAAACACGAATTAAACATTACCGAATTGTTTTATAATAAACGTGGTCCATTTTCTCCTCTTATTCAACGTGTTGACAGAATGTTTGTTTTGTTAACTATTTTTGGACAGTATTATAGCTATAGCATTATGCAATCGGTTGGACATCTATCTAATAATTGTTGTTTATTACGATGAAATCGAAAGTAAATGGTCGTGATGATGTTCATTTATCTCTACTTACGCATCGAACTTCTGGTAAATGCGGAAACAAACAGTATGTAATTTGCAACAACGACTTTGAAATAATACATTCCTACTCAATATAATATTATTAATTTAAGTAATCAAGAGTTAATAATAAAGTAGAAATCAAGGTTCTTAAAGAAATAAAAATAATCATTCGTCCACATAGTTAAGAAACTTGCGCTATTTGCACCAGAAGCGACAAACCAGTGATGAATATAATGTGGCCCGAGATTGCCTTTAAAAATGCTTGCTGACTATCAAATTAAGGCCTTACGACCATGTTAAGTTGGAATATTGTAAATTGTAGAAGTGCAACATTAAAATGAGCATCTTAACTCATTTTGTAAATACAAAGTTTCAACCCATAAACTTAAAGACATATTTTAAACCACCCCTGAAAGTATTAAACAGCGTTTATTTCGTAGAATCAGTTATTAAGTATTTAATAGTTTTTGTTTAATTAATGCTCACATTTCCACGACCATTACCTTATATGAACGGTTGATTTTTTATTTAGTTGATTGATTAAGCCTATATAAAAAAGGCAATAATTATGACAAAAACTTAGTAAACAAATTATAACTTGTACTTATCTTTAATCGAAACGTTTCATTTTCTCTTTATTGTAAAAGTCACTGAGCTTAAAAAGTTCGAATCATCATCAACTTAGTGAGACGAAATACATATTACACAACCGTACAAAAAAT
>JADANM010005989.1:3141254-3196647 GCA_026213755.1 Eurema hecabe | reverse complement strand
AAAGATGTCCGCGATCACCGCAAGGAAGACAGAATGGAGTCGTTTTTCCTTGCAGAAACTACAAAATACTTGTACCTGCTATTCGATCCGGATAATTTTATTCATAACCCGGGTGTTCACGGCAAAGTTATCAACACGCCGAATGGAGAGTGCATAGTTGACGTCGGAGGATATATATTTAATACCGAAGCCCATCCCATTGATCCAACTATGCTATATTGTTGTCATGAAGCACGCCAAGGGTAAGCGAAAAAATATTTTTGTAAAGAAAAAGTTTTGGAGGAAAGGAAACCTGCCTTTGAACCATAGAAAGGATCCTCGACCAGTCGAACCAGTGAGTGACCGTTAGGCCTCATTAGTTCGATGTCGAGAAGTTGTATATACGCATTAGTTGTATATAGTTAAATAAATATCAGAAGCGCGATTTAGAACTCGGCGCATTAGTAGCGGTCGCTACTACAGTCTTATTTTATTAAATATTTTAAGCTAAAAACCTTAAATTGCTTATGCCCTGAATACTGGCCAAATAAAAAATAATGTTTTTATAAGACTGCTAGAATTACGTTAAAGTACCTGAGTACGCGGGCAACACTGTGAGACGCGCGAATCGCACCACTAACTATAAAATATACATTAAAAAACAAGTCAAACATAAAAATACACACATATTATTTTATACAAATAAATATTAATTGTTACAGAATCAACATAAGTGAAGTACATAGAATTTACCAAATGCTGGAAGAGGAAGATAATATTCACTTCATGACTATGATAGACGCTACTATGAATAATAATGTTACTAAAGACATTGGTAATAAAGAAACCGCTGAACAAAAAGAAGAAAACGATGTTGATGATACTAAAGTAACTAAAGATGCAGTAGAAAATAATAAAGTACAAAATCCAGTATCTATTAAAACTGAAACGAGAACGGGCTACGTAAATATAGATGGAACTGAACGAGAGAAGACTAAAAACAAGTCTTCTTTAAGCGATGTTCTAAAAGAACGTATTAATAGCTATTATAATAATACAAACAGTGATGTAGATAGTGAAAAAGATAAAGCTGAAAGTAAGGTAGAAAGTAATGAAACAAATGAGAAGGTAGATGTAGATGATATAATGACTCCGCAACAACCGCTAGTGGATGATACTATAGAGCTACCGAGTACTGCAAAGGCAAAGGAAGCCTTTAGGATATTACCTAAAGTTTTGCAAGACTTTATGAATAGTGAATGGAAGACGAAAACTAAATGTGAGCCGCAACACATGCTCGAAAGGATTAGAAAAGAAAAGAGATATCCGGATCATCCCGACGTTAACAAATATGAGCTTTTGTTGACGCCGGCCCCGTCTTTCCTACAAAGAATATCATTAGCTGGAGAGTTCTTAAATAAGAAACAATTAGAAGTATAGTAGTGTACAACAGATATATTATTTATTTTTTATTAGTTTTTAATAATTTATTTTTCCTGAAATTCCAATTACTGCTTGAGTATTGGTACATACAGTTATTGTTTAATTCTTTATTAATAGTACAAGAAAATTTTCCTCAAAGTTTTTATCTTATTTTCAGTTCTAAAAAATTGTTTGTGTGTCAGTTTGTTCATTTTAAATAAAAGACTGAAGATTATTTTGTGTTTTACTATTTTTGCTTATATTTATGGTATCGTAGTCTTTACTCGCTAGCAATTCTTCTTTATGACTCTTGAAAATGAATCCCCAGTCAATTTGATAGACTGTGTCGTACATGTCAAATTGGAAAAGTATCAACAAAAAATTATAGTGATGTAAATTTGAATTAACGTAAAGATGTCCACTTTCCCTCTATCGATGAGCCCGCCGACGGATGCAGTGGTGGGTGACGGAGGCAGGTGCGCGGCATGCTCGGGGCTTAACCACATGCGCGTACTATCATGACCGATTTGAAAACTACTGCATCTGAAGAAAATACTTTGTCTGCTAAAGGATACAAATTAGTCAAATTCGTCGGCGAAGGCGCCTACGCTAAAGTTCGTCGTGATTAACTTTAATGACATAATCCCATTAATATAGCACTAATAACCAAATTATATTCCGCAGGTTTATTTAACTGAATACTCTGCGAAAGAAGGATCGAATAAAGTGACGCTTGCGTGTAAAATAATAGAAACTTCCAAGGCCCCGAAGGATTTTGTCGTTAAGTTCCTCCCTCGAGAAATCGATGTGCTTATTCGTTTGAACCATCCCCATCTCATTCACGTTCATAGCATTTTCCAGCGCAAAACGAAATATTACATTTTTATGCGATACAGTGAAAACGGTGACTTACTTGGCTATATTTTAAAAAACGGTTGTGTTTCTGAGAACCAATCGAGAGTTTGGTTTCGGCAGTTGGCATTGGGTCTACAATATCTGCATGAGCTTGAGATAACTCATAGGGACATTAAGTGCGAAAATGTCCTATTGACAGCAAATTATAATGTTAAATTATCTGATTTTGGTTTTTCACGGTCCTGCGTTGACGATGAGGACCAGCCGATTTTAAGTGAAACCTACTGTGGTTCGATGTCCTACGCAGCACCAGAGATTTTAAGAGGCAAGCCATACTTACCGAAACCTACAGATTTGTGGTCTCTTGGTGTAGTCCTGTTTGTTATGCTCAATAAATCTATGCCTTTTGATGATACGCGAATGCGTAAACTTTACGAACAGCAGATGGGAAAGAAGTATAGGTTTAGGTCTCGAGTTGCAAGCGTCCTTTCTTTAGAGTGCAAAACTGTTGTTAAACATTTGATGGAACCTGATCCAGGATTACGGCATACCGCGGCGCAAATTCTTGGTTCCGATTGGATTGCTATGGACAGCAGACTTACATGTAAATAATTTAATTTACTTTTGGTGTAGAGTATTGTTAATATCTGTATTTACCTTGGTTTATTGGTAGCGTTGAACGCAGTAGAAGCAGCAGCATTACAAAGGGCTCGCGAAGAGCGTCGCAGACTATCTGATTCCCATCGAAATCCGCCAAAACGGCAAGGAGATATTTTAAGCAGAGAAACCAAAGAATCATTTAGGGTAAGTATCGCGACTATTTAATTATATACATTATGTGAAACAAAAGTTTCCTAGCAGAATTTGTTATTCTTCTGATAAATAAGTAAAATAAACACTTTTCAGGCCAGTGAAATGATAAAGTCTCTCGCTAATATAACGGCTAAGTTGAAGAAAGAGTAGGTAAATGGAGGGAAAAGTTAAGGTAATTTTAGTACATATTTCCATATACCATTTTAAGTGGATAAATATATAAATTATATTCTATTAATTTCAGACGGTTGAAAAAAATATCGAAGAAGATTTAAAACTAAGCGGATCGGAACAATTGACGCTTGCTACTCGAGGTTACAAAATGCTAAAGAAAATAAACGAGGGGTCCTACGCTAAAGTAAGTACCTGCTGGATTATTAATTGATAATCTTTATGATGTGGGATTTATTAAAATAAGTTGCCTTTTAGGTATACCTGGCTGAGTACAGAAATGCTAATAAAAATGATAGATTATCGGTTCTCGCTTGTAAAGTAATCGATACAAACACCGCTCCAAAAGATTTTGTGAAAAAGTTTTTGCCTCGGGAGATAGAAATGTTAATCAAGCTAAATCATCCACATCTCGTCCACACTCACAGTATCTTTCAAAGACGGTATAAGTACTTCATTTTTATGCGTTATATGGAACACGGCGATCTCTTGGAATACATTTTGCAAAAGGGGGCTGTACAAGAAGATCAAGCAAGAATTTGGACCCGACAGTTAGCTCTCGCCATTCAATACATGCATGAATTGGAAATAGCCCATCGAGATATTAAATGTGAAAACGTTCTTCTTACTGCTAATCAAAATGCCAAGCTATCCGACTTTGGGTTTGCTCGTATGTGTGTTGATAAACGATTTAAAGACATTTCAAGCGAAACATTTTGCGGTTCACTTTCATACACTGCTCCAGAAATTCTGCAGGGTTCTCCATACTACCCTAAACCTACTGATGTTTGGTCTCTAGGTATTGTCCTTTATGTTATGCTGAATAGAGCTATGCCATTCGAAGACAAACACATAAAACAGTTGTATCAATCTCAAATAAACAGAAATTGGAGATTTCGTTCTCGCTACAACGAAACTTTATCAGAAAACTGTAAGCGTCTTGTTCATTTAATGTTAGAACCCAATCATAGAAATAGGATAAAAGTAAACGATATTGTCAATGGCGAATGGATTGCTATGGATACCAGATTAATGGGTTAGTCTAACTTCGAACATTGCTGAATATAATGTCTCTTTTGCTTATTTGTAATTAGTAATTACTAATGCAAAAATAAAATTTTAGAATGGACACCACAAGAAACCATGGCATTTAAAAAAGCTCGCGAGGAAAAAATACTTAGTATGCAAAAAATAGAAGTCACCGAGCCAGTTAAGGCGGAAAAAGAATCCTGTCTTCCTGATCAGTCAATTGTTAAAACTACATTTGATTTGGAGGGCTCTACATCATCTTGGTAATTTTTAAAACACTGTAATTGAAGCTTTCAAGGGTTTGCAATTGTATGTAACTTGTGTCTATATATAACTAGTAGTTTGTGCAATACAGACTTTTTTAATTGATCTGTTTTAACATGATTTAAAAGAAAACATTGACAATAAACAGACACTTCCAAATGATGATTTTGATCGACATTATTTGTCACATATCAATAATTCAACAATGTAGCTATCTATAATTATTAAAATATTTTTTAACAAAACAATAGCCAAATATGATGTAACTATGCTAATTAAAGTAAAAATAAAGTAATTATGCGCGCGTGGCATGCAATAGTCACAAATGCCAGCGAACGATAAATTGGAACTCAGTGCCACTCACTCCGACATCACTGTTTTGCAAGAAAAGGGTTTCATCTTAGAGAAAATCATAGGCGAAGGATCCTATGCTAAAGTAAAAACAGTTAAATACATAACTAGTAATTTTCAAGGAAATATATTATATATTAAATAAACCTACACAAATTTCAGGTATTTAAAGCAACGCACATGGTCGATGAAACCCGGCATACAGTAATGGCCTGTAAAGTTATAGACACAGCTCAAGCACCGCGCGATTATTTGACAAAGTTCTTACCCCGCGAATTAGACGTTCTAATTCGAGTCAATCACCCACACATCGTTCACGTATCGAACATATTTCAGCGACGCGCTAAATACTTTATTTTTCTCCGCTTCGCTGAGAACGGAGACTTACTGGATTTTCTAACCCAGAACGGTGCCGTGCCCGAAAACCAAAGCAGACTCTGGATGCGTCAGATTTTGTCCGGACTTCATTATATACACACATTAAATATTGCGCATAGGGATTTAAAATGTGAGAATATTTTGATTACAGCTAATTATAATGTGAAAATAACAGATTTTGGTTTTGCTCGCAACGTGAGGCAACGGGACCGAGACGTGCTTAGTGAGACGTACTGCGGGTCGTTGTCGTACGCCGCGCCCGAAGTGTTGAAGGGCGTGCCGTATTTACCCAAACTGGCCGACATGTGGTCCACGGGTATCATCATGTACACGATGCTGAACAAAGCGCTGCCATTTAATGAAACTTCAGTTAAGAAATTGTATGAAAAGCAGGTAACAATCCATTTTATCTTTAGTATTTAAATGTAACGAATAAAAGTTTAACTAATTCTAGAACTATTCATTTCATTCTATTATAAAGAACTATTCAAGAACTGTTCTTATGGCGTAATTAGCTCACTTAATTTAAAGACAAAAATCGTACAGTGCAACGTAAAATATTCCTACTAATATTGAAAACATTAAAAAACAAGGTGATGCGTAAATGGCGATTCCGTACGGGAATAGTGAACCAGTTATCGTCGGAGTGCAAGTCGCAAGTGACGCAGCTGATGGAGCCCGAGGCGAAGGCGCGCCCCACGGCCGGCAGCCTCTTTAACGCGCCGTGGATCAATATGGATCCCAGACTTACAAGTTAGAGTTTAATTTAATCTTTTTTATCTTAAAAGTAAAAATAACATATAATATTTCTTTGTGTTCTATGTTCTATAAAGAAAATTAACTTGCTACCAACTAGAAATATAAACTTCAAATGCATTTAGGTTTAGAGTATAATCGTGATTTTTCAAAGAAAGCTCAAACTTTTTAATCGTACGAAGATAAGTTTATTAAAGGTTGTCTCGAATAGTAAATAATCATTTTTGAGAGCCATAAAGGAATCTAGTAAATGTTTTTAGAATTTACCTTTCTCGAAGAATCTTTACTAAAACAAGCTCAAGATGAAACACAGAAAAGAGAACAAGAACATTTCGAAGAAGAAAGTGAAGTAGAACGCCTTGCCGAACTGCGACGCAAAGGAAGAGGGAAAGGTACGTCAATACACGTTTTAGGGGTTAAAAAAAGCGATATGGATTCATAATCCTTAACCGTCGGAAATAAATTGAGACGGAAAAGTAGGAATATTTTATTATAAGAGGCTCCACATAAATTTGAACTTGTGAGCTTGCGACGTTCCATGGTTATCTCTAAATGTGCTGAACTAATTTGAAAAAAAATATACCAATAGAAAGATGCAGTATTTGTTGTAAATATGCAAAAACGGGATCGTTTTTGTCATAGAAAGTCGAACTACAATCTCACGTTACATCACGTCAATTTATATATAGGATCTGTCTTATCTATGTATTCGGCTTTGGTTTTTTTTAATACTGATGGGGCTGTGTGTCTGTGTTTGTGTAAATTTAAACGTATACTTACACATTTTACTGTTTTTCAGAGGGCTTAAAAATATTGAAAAACGCCGACTCAAACTTCGGTAAATCACAACATTTATTCGACGATAGAGAATAAAAGACGAAAATGATCAATCAGTGTTTATTAATTTTTACAAGTATCATTCATGAATTTAAGTTATTGTAATATTTTTTTAATATATTATTGTAAAAACGAGTTCGGTTGTATTATTACAAATGGGTTACATAAAATTTAACACTTATTAATTATTAGTATTACATTACATTACATTGATATGGAAGACAAGGGTTCATTTCAACGGGTAGTTACATCGCATAGAAGTTTTGGCACACATATAGGAACAGGATTGTGGATCATTTATATTTAAAATTATACATTTTCAAAAACACGATTTTTTGTTTCCAATACTAGTTATAATACCAATACGTAGAAATGAAAGTACTTAAACTTTCAAACGAAAAATTAAATCAAAAAATTTGCCTAGAACCCTCGAAAATGCGTTAATATTTCGGTGTTGTGCGATAAAAGGTAGCATTGAACAGTTACAATTCTTCATAAATAATAATTTAATTAAATATTTACTTAACATTAATTCATTATACAATAATTAAATACAATAATTATCAAACACTAACGATGAAAACTCTCAAAACATTCAACACATGTGTTGTTATATCTCCTAGTTACTACGTAATAAATAGCAGCGATTACAAAGAGACCAGTTTATAATATTGTCGTTTTTCAGTCGTTTTATATCTACTAATATTTACTAAGTACGCTTGAAAAATTATATAAATATACACACCATTGACCGAGGAACGTAAATGCAGAATGTACGGTCGACTACAAAAGTATATTATATAAACATTATTAGGTATTTGACTAGCTATGCTCCGCGGTGTACCCACGATTTATAAAGGGAAAAACTGTGTAGGTAGTTACCGCAGTAAAACGTATATGTTTAAATCAGACATCTGACTCTATACCAAATTTTATTAAAATTGCTTCAGCCGTATAATTGTGAAGAAATAACAAAGATACACATTGACACACGAAAGTGTAGATTATTATTTTCTAAATACAATATATACTAAAAAATAAATAATAGAACCTATTAAACATTTACTATTTTCGTTATGTCGTATATTAATATACTTTTGTAGTCGAATTAAGATGTACAAAATACCTATCTGTTGAATTTAACGAACAGCATACTTCCAAAAGGGTTATATTTATAAGTTTTAAATATAGATACGATTACAATCTCCAAAATTACGTACAAAAACTATTTTAAACATGCGACGACCAAACGAGAACGTATTGGAATGTCTATAAAAACTGTTATTAAAGTGCAACCTTTTTTTCTGTAAAATATTTATTATTTTAACTTACCTTACGCCTTGTTCCTCTATATTAATAATTACAATTACAATACCTATATTTTATATAACATCAAACCGTTAATATTTATTTGCAATAAAAATAATTTAAAATGTATTTATTGATTAATAAATACGACAAAAGCACGAAAAAGCACCACAAACATGCTGCTGTTTTTTTTATAATTTTTAAAATATTAAAATTATAACAACACCTATTAATTATGTAAAGTAATAGGGCAAGATGTCGTTTCCTGAATATATTCAAACGTCTCATATCTCTAGTTTACTAGTTAGTACTGATTTTAATTAGAAATAAAACATAGTATTTATTAGCCACAGAAATAGTATTGATACATTAGAATTACTTTTAGATTTTTAAAGATATTCGTTTACAAGTATTATACTGGTCCAGGTACCACGAGTATAAATATTTGGTACTTTTTATAAGTAGATATGTCGTCAATGGTTATAGTAAAGAGCGCAAAGTATTACATATCGATCTTTGAAAAAGAGACCATCAACTTATATTGGATTTATAGAGCGCCATCTCTTTCGCACACTACCCATGAGTCTGACGTTTCCTAATAAACGGACAGTCTGTAATTTGTATATGTAAGAAAGAGACAACGCACAACGCCGAAATTATAACATGTTCTCTTTTTAAAGGACGAAGTCAATATAAACCGCTCGGTACTAAAAAAACATACTGAAAGTGTCAATATAATCAACCATTTTAACAATATACAAAACCGTATCTTACAAGACTTAATTTTTATATGATAATAATACTTAGAATTGTGCTACGACTTCTCCGTTTATTGAATTCTTAGGGGCATTAATGAATATCTTAATATCATTAATTTCATTATTTTGTTCATCGTAAAGTTAGTAGCTATGTATAAATAGTATAAGGTACGCAAACTTATTGTGCGTATCAACAGATTCAAAAGAAAAACACGTATATATTCTTATTCATAGTATTTATAATAAAATTTCGTATTATAGAATACAGAAATCACTCGCATACGAATATCAATAAATACATACAATACAGTAGCTACCTATACATGCAAAACAACATTCCAAAGAGAACGCATCGACAATTACATTATTTTCCTTTTCCACACTTAAAAGGCAATAGATATTTTATTATACATTTATAAGGTGTAAAGTTGTCTGTGAGAGAACTATTGATACACCTAGTTTTTCAATTATAGCATTAGAGCGCATTATGCGACAAAATGCTAAACGTTGAATGTTTTAACTACATATTTCTTTCAAAGTCGAGCACTTTTAAAATTACTAAGTAGTGATTTCTATGGATGCGTGCAATTACATGTGCAGTAACAGAAAATTAACAAATGTATTTTTTAATCTGACATTGATCGAAATGTCGCACTATGCTTTGTAATTGAAAAACGCTGATAGTTGTTTTGGTGTTAATAGTACTAATAATAGTGTTAATGTCCGCGAGTGACGTCACGCGGGGGACAGGCACCCGACTCGGCGTCCGCCGCTGATTTTACTTTCGTCGTCTGTTCAACATAATTATTATATCCATATTATTAACACAGAACCCTTTTTATCTAATCTAAATGAGAAATATTCTATATATTTATATCACCAAAAATCAAACTACAGTGATGTACAGTCGAGTAAATAAGTAGGTATAATAAACACATCTTTATTTCTTTTCTTCACACATTCAATTAGAAATCATATTAACACTAAACAAATTTTCATGACAAGAAAAGAAAGAAACGATATTTTAGGAGAACATTACATTCTCTGGACTGTACTATCAATTGTCAATATGGAAAAAATACATTAAGTATGACAAAAAATTAAAAATTTAGACGTTGTTTCATGTCACTGAAAAATAATTAAGATTTTCTTTTTAATTACAAATAAAGCATTATTGCGATAAAGTTTAGAAATATTTCCAACCATTCCATAACCCAAGATTTCCACACCAGTTATTGTTTAATATGTTAACAGTTAAACCACATAGAAATATCTTCTAGATGAAATATATTAAAGCGGCATTCAAAAGCTGCACCCATAACCCTTAGAAAGATACTACAATTTTCTTTTCGAGTTGTTATACTTACTTTAAAATAGCGTATCAAAATGAAAAAATAAGACTTAGACAGAAGTATTACCAGAATATATTTACAATTTTTTAAACCTTACAACATAAAATTAAGAAAAATGAAAGAAGTGACACGACTAACAGCCTGTCTCTCTGGAAGCAATATTGCAGTAAAAATCTTTAATTTTTTATGCAATATTTTATTAAATATATTTTTATTGCTCATATGTATATACAGTTTAATACCCTTTTCTATCCATATCCATATTCTTTAAACTAGGTATTTCTAAAAATAGTTTCCTATTAATAATTATATTAAGTACTTCAATATTACGTTGACACTGGTAGCTGAGATTGTTAATTAGTTTAATAGTTCTAAATTCACTTTCAAATCAGTAATAGTACAATCTCTCAACTCTTTTATCATGATATCTTTGAGGTCATCAGGGACAGACTGTTAGCGTCGGTTGGCAGGTTAGTACGTTAGTGCGTTAGTGACTTACGGCATCGTCACCTGAGCAGTCGTCGTGCAGCGGACACACCAGCTCGCCCAGCTCCTCGTCGCGACTCTTCTTGCGTTTTAGAGAGAACTGACTCCTCTTTGGTACCTGCAATTAAAAAAACAAAAAAAAATTGTTTATTACTGTTATAGATACAAATTTTTCAAACATTATTTTAGTAGTTTAGTAAGTTTTTGTTCTAGAGGCAAGAAGGGGTTAAATGTTGGAGGCATTCTGTCTTTTTCTCTCATTTCAGGGCCTTATCCACCCCTTAACTTTATAAGTAATATTTTCCTGAGATAATTACGAAATACATTCATCATAATACTTAGAATAGTATAAGTAATATATGTGATTGGATTCTAAACTTAAACATAGTGGATTCATTGCGTATATGTTTCGCGTATATCAATATAATTATTATATTACAAGATCAATGATTATACTGAGCTGAACAAGATGTGTAATGCCTACTAAAACATAGTTTATAAACAACCCTAACCTCACAACAATGTTGTTCTGCCGTTAAAATGGTGTCATATTCAAGCTGTTTAGTTTATTAAATACTTACATAAGGAACGTTAATGCTACAAATATGAACAAAAGGACACAATATGTTTCAGCTATTTGTTTTCATAAATCACTACATAGTATAAAACAATATCCCTTTCTCACACCCTATATGTATGTATGGTTAAATCTTTGAAACTACACAAGCGATTATCATGCGGTTTTTTTAATAGATACGAGTAATTCAAGAGGAAGGTTTACATGTATTATACATGCATAATATATGAGAGCAAAGCCGGGGCGGGTCGCTAGTACCTTATATTTGGTTGTAGCTGTGAGTGGCTGGTAGCCCAGGGTTTGCTCAGCGTTGCGTTTCTGTTGTATTACATCACGCCCAAGGAGGTCGTTAAACCTGAAAAAAAAAGTCATCTTCAAAAGTCTCATTTATACAGACACAAAGAACAATAAATTATTATGATGAATGTATTTTGATATTCGATTTAATGGATCCCAAAAGTATACGCTATGAATAAGCAAAACATTTAACGATTCATTTTTTAAAAAAGATTCTTTAAAGGAATACTATAATACCTTTGTGTGAGGTGTCGCCGTAACAGCGTTTTGCTAGCGGGGATGTTCAGTAACGCTGCCAGTAGTTCAGCTGTGAAGCGCGGTTCTAACAGCATAAGGCCGCCGTGGACACCTGTTAATATCAAAACATCATTTATTATAACCAGACTGTAAATTCTCTCGAAAACTGAAACAATAGATGGTTTCCCCACAATTATACTTTAGTGTATATAACTTGAGAGTGACGCAGGTATTTGTCAAAACATTTTTTTTTATTTAGTTTCTGGCGTTATTAATTTTAAACACATTTTGGCTCCATCTGAAATGTAACTTCCTTCCTCGAAGTTTACGTTATCTTTTTCAGTTTTAGTTAGCAATTAATTTCTTTCTTGTTCTTATTCAATAGTTTCAGACCAGGCGGCACTAGCCAGTTCTCTTTTTGGTTAAGGTAGACTAGTTAGGTAGTATAGGTAGTGTATAAGTCGCATCACAAATCTTTAGCGCTGAACGAAACCTGCGCAGAAGTCAAAATAAGGTATCGAGGGGACGGCAAGGCGCGCGGGGCGCGTGACCGTCATGTGCGCGAGCGTTGATTGGTTCCTCAGTCGTGTTGTCTTTCTCGCACCAATACGTCAATTATGAGCGCGATTCTACCGATGCGCAGCTATTCTCGTCCAGCGCTAAACATTCGTGACGCGAGCTATAGTAGCGTGTCGGTACTGACCGGCGCCGCGCAGGTTGGGCGCGTACTCGGCCAGGTCGATCTCCTTGAGCCACTGCATCACGCGGTGCGAGGACCAGCGCGCCAGCTCGGGCGCCGGCAGCGCGGGCGCCGCGCCCTCCTCGCCCTCCGCCCCCACACCCATGCCGCCCGCCGGCCGCTCGCCCTCCGCCGCGCGACGCACCATCGTGTCCGGGCTGAACCGGTTGTCGCGCAGCACTTGGATACCTGCAATTATTGAGTTTTACTGCATAGTAGTCACACTGAATATTTTATATAAAAAAATAGCAATGCTGCTGTAGTGTGCAACAGATAAGTCAGATACGTCCCTTCTTTATAACACATGTCTAACTTCATAATAAAGTAGTAATATCTTTTTCCATACAGATATACTGTTTTAAGGTAAGTTTAAGTGAAAAGCGATATGTATATTTATAACTTAATTTTGTCAGTCGCTGAACTTGGGTGGCGTCAGAGTACGGTCTGTAAAAGTCGTTATTTATTGTCCTCTACTTATGTAAGGCAGTAATGGTCCCGCTATCTACAATAGTAGCTAGTCAGTTGGGCAAGGCAGCGAGCACCTCGTCGGATGGAGAGCGCGTGCAGCGCGTGTGTGACGCGCAGGTGCGTGGCGAGGTCGGCGTGCGTGAGGCGGTGCAGCAGGCGCGCGTCGAGCGCCGCGTCGGCGGCGGCCGCGCGCGCGCCGCACACGCCCACGTCCTCCAGCCAGCGCAGCGCCCACGCCGTGTCCAGCCGCCCCGCCGCCGTCAGCAGCGGGTCGCCGTGACCGCCCTACGACCGCACCTCATTATTATACAGTGATATCGTAATCTTTAAAACGTTTAGCGAGTTATGTGCCAACCCCACCAGCGAACGTGTTGGTATATTCTGACATAGCATTGTCGCCTGTGGGAATAAGTTTTAATTGTAATAATAATATTATTACAAATCAAAGCATCGTGTTTGATTTGGTTGAAGCTGCGGTGTTCATTATAATAAACATAACATTGTATAATGTGTATAATCCGCCTTCAGAGCCAGAAAAAGATATTGATTAGGTACCACATTATAAAAACACAACTTTTATAAATGTAAGGTATTATAATTAGTTGGTATGTGAAGCGTACGTTATTGCGTATGGAGAGAAATACCAATAGATCCGTAATGGCGAGGACGATCTTCTTCCTATGCATGGGGTGCTTGATGGCCAGCTCCTTGTCGATGGCGGCGGGCGCGGCGGCGGCGAGCAGGCCGCGCTGGCCGCTCGCGTCGTGCGGCCGCAGCCAGGCGCGCGCCGCGCCCACGTACGCGTCCAGCCCCAGCTGCTCGAGCCAGCCGCACGTCGTCTCGCAGTCCCACTCGCGCACGTCCGTCGTTTGCCTGACATTCGTTTACAGGCAACACTTATTAAAATGCATTTATATTGAAAATTGTGGGTGACAGTTCATTCTCAATTTATGGGAATCATGGGGTCATGTTCGGTTACGAACTTTTGAACGAGCAGATAAAGTCATTTAGTTCGTATTAAAATGCAATGTTGGAAAACGTATATTAAACTGTAGGCGTAGGAATCGTATGGCACTTTTACGCGTGCCGTAACGATAAGAGCAAATAAAATTATATTTGCAGCGACAATGCGGGAACGTTAACTCTATTCCGTTCGGAGTGCATTGACGGATTAAAAGTTAGGAAATGCGAAGAATAATGAGGTATTTTTTATATTGATTTAAATACTATATCCCAGTTTAATGGTTCAAGAATAGTTTTTAATAAATCTTCCTCCTATAAATATTTTATCTGCTTTGCAGTCAAGTCTACATTCTAAGTTCATACTAACCAAGGCGCGGCGGGTATGGGATGCGCAGGCGCCAACTGTGCGGGGGCGGGGCGCGCCCGCAGTGAATGTCGCGCGATATCATCGCCCTCGAGCCGGACACCAGCTCCTAGCCTAGACCGCACTTCACGCAACGACGGTGATGGACTTCCACGTGCTGGCAATTCTTCGCGCTCCGCTGACGATAAGGAATTAATACATTTATAGTAAAAGAGGTGACTAACTATTCAGATGAGATTGATCTACTATTATATTACATTTCACAATTTTATGGAACTATAAAGGAGGTTGCATCTATTATTAATAATTAATTCAATTATTTATAACACTTGACTTTAATATTGCTCATTGAATTTAAGGTGACACGGAATATTTTTTTTCTCTATCTTTAAAAAAAAACGGAACATACTAGTGAGAAAAATTGTATACGAAGGAAAAGCTATGGAATTAAATTATACGTGAATAAAACATAAAGTATTCATACATCTCAATCAAATGTTCCAGGCATGCCGTCGCCTAGTGTACACTAGACTTTAAACGTCAATATTTACAAAGCGCCAGCTGCATATTAAGTTAAAAGCAAGCATTTCACTTAGCGGATACTCCGTCATAATGGAATTTAAGATGTCAATTACTCTACTGCGTGTGTACAATATTCATACAAATAGAAGCAAGGACAAAGTGAATAGATGTAGTTTTTTTTTATTAAATGGTGATACTATATTTTCTGACTTTATGTTATTTCTACAAAACGGGTAAAAACTGAAGTTGGGGATCTACACACAACGAATTCTCAACATGAAAAAATCTACGACATATAAAGCGGTGTACGCAAATCGGAAAGCGCCAAGGCATGCTGGGGCAACAAACCCCAGAGACCTAGATTGGGCACGGAGTGTCCGCGGCCGCGAGCCACCACCATGTTGTGTTTACCCAGCGCTCCCCCCGCGCCCCCCGCCTGCCCCGCTCCCAGCACCGGCAGCACGGCTGAACGCGGCAGCGACGAGTATGCGTGCGCGTTGCGTTCTATCACGCGCCCGTAGTTCGCTGGTGGCGTCTGTAATGTCACCATTCAAATGTTCTTCATTCATTCATTCAGTGTGATTTTCTAATGAATTCAATGTCAGTATTTTAAAAATAATCCAAAAATCCCCAAACACATGGAAAAGTTCTGAGGTAAATAACAGAAAATAATACAGTCTAATTCAAAATGCCCTTCTATTATGTAGTCGATTGATAACCTCAATCGATATATTTGACAACTTATTTATAAAGACTGCTTTAATTTTGTTTGTATGTCGTTTAAACAATCATTACTCTGTAGTAATAATTCTATAAAGTAATGATAGACAACACGGGCTGCAGCAATATTGACGAAATACATTGTATGGTGTATCAGAGATATGCTGTAAACGGCTAACGAGCTGTAGTACAGAACAGGGGAATCTGCTGTATCTTCGTTAATTGAAGGTAAATGTATGAGCATAGCTTGTACTATAGACAACTTTTACATGATATACATGGTGTTCATTTATAGAGAAAAACAAAATTATATGTTCCACGGTTGATAGAACAACTACAGTTACGCCAATGGTTACGCCAATAATTCTTAATCGGTATGAATTAGACATGAGAACTTTGACTCCAGTCTACACCCGTTAGTCTGCTGGGGGCGTTTGTAACGTGTGTTTGCAGTTTAAGTACTAGGAAACAACTTTGAAGTCTGAACCGTAACAGTTACGAACGAACGCAAATTTAATTAGAGGGAGTTTGCTTTACACTTGATCTTCATCTTACGTAACTGTATAATATATCTAAACTTTGTCCTACATTGTCGAATCCTTACATTATGATTTTAATGTTTTTTATCTTAACTGAATACAGCAAACATTTATTAGTGAAAAATTTAAATAAATTTTTAACTAAACTACGTATCTCTTCTACCATTTATATTGAAAGGCCAGTACTTGAAAACTTAATGAAATCTGTTGAGATGTCCTATAAAAATCTGGGTTAGCTGGAAACGAAACTCCGTAGGAACGTCTAAATGTGCCTCATTAGGCAGTCATTAGGCCTCCGAGCGACTCATTAGTCCCGTTTGTTGTGTCCTACGCACGGAGCACTCCCTGATAAAACACACAATACGTGTGTAACTCTAACTGATTGACCCAATTTGATTATAGCCATTTTTCCTAGCTTTTGTTTCAAGTAGCTTTAGCTTTTTAGTTTGACCATTAAAGGTTTATAATATGTACACAGTACAAACTTATTAATGTTATACGAAAATCGAACTACACAAGGAAAACCGGTAATCATAAAAACGGTAGAGACGCAGTTGTTATGAATAGTAGTAATAACACAACATTTAAACTTAACAGAGCCATTTCATGTAAGCTGGAGAAAACAAACTTCCCTTTTGTGAATAATGCGAGTTATTCAAAGTTTTGAGCACTTGGACACTATCGGTTCCCAAGTTTTGCAGTTGCCACATCACGATTAAGCGTGCGCTAGGCAACAGCCTTGTTCCAGTTCTAATAGCACAGATAATTTCTATATTCTATTTAGATTATACGTATCAGAATATAAAAAAAAGATATAAATTAAAAACATCCTAAACAGGTAATTTTGCGAAAAAAAAACGCAAACTAGTATTACGAAACAAAATAGGAATAATAAAAATATTTTAATAATCAAAACTATGTAGACTATGTAAGTGACTTCAAACTTTGTAATTTCTCTATATATGTTACAGAAGTTATGTTAAAGCAACAGAAAAAAAAATCTTATTAAAATAACGTACCCTCGGTGGTGGAGGGCGAGCGAGCGGCGTGGCGTCCGGCGGCGGAGACCGCTCCAGCACTCCCCGTTCTGCCGCCCGAAGCCGAACTTCGCTTAGCTTCGACAGCAATTCCAACTTCTGTGTTTCCAGCGATGAACGCTGTAGCATTTCCTGGAAACCATCATGCTTATGTTATTATACAGTTTACTACTTTTAATGTTTTCGTTTGAATAGTTCTCTTCTTCCTTGAATTCGATGAAACTCTACAGACAAGATGATTTTTAAGAAAAAGTATTTGTATATTGGTATTGCATCGCATTGCAAATTTATATATCGTATAATTTTTAGGTATGAAGACCATATTGGATTTTGATTGTGACGACAGTGGCATAGATTTTTCTGCAATTTGGCAACGGACAATAAAGTACGAAAACAGTTCATCATTTCCAAGTTGGAACTTGAAGCATGATAAAAAGCTGTGCCAGATCCCACGGAACAGTAACGGAAGCAATTAAAATACCCACTGCTCACTTCACAAGCCATGAAAGTATAAAGCTACGCTAGAATTTCATCCATTTTTATTTTCTTTGTTACTCTAAATATGAAAAGTTCCAGTGTAAAAATATTTGCACGTTAAAATTTCTTTCACATATGGGTTAATATGTTTCCGAGTTTGTAGTGGGTTTGGCACTTATAGGTAATTAAATATCCATTCAATTTAGCCCGAAAGGCTATTACCACAGCGCGGCTTCACCATCTAGCTTTCATGATAACTATACGGTAAACGTAACTATAAAACTATGAAAATCAATATAGGACTTAATGCATGGTTTCGTTGTTAGGTTTTACAAACGTAATAGATTAAAAAAATATAATGACCACCCTTTGATAATATACATACGAAAAATAAATTTATACAAAGAAAGTGGAACAGTGAGGGTCGGTGAGTTTTGTGTTGTGAAAACAAAACATATTGTTCTTGCGAATCTTTATTATCAGCATGAAATAAAAGGTCATCTACAAATGATACTACATTCATTTTTCTTAAAATATTCTCGTATTATACTGTCGTTGAGTTATAAAATTATAATGAAGAGAAAAGATTAATTTGTCTTTATTTTAAAGTGATTCCGTTACATATATGGGAGCTTATACATAGAAATAAAAACATTAATTTATATATCCTTACTTTAGTCTAAAGAGCGTTTTAAAGCCCCTGGATTACAAGATCTTGAAAATTATATCCCAGTCTATTTACGATAGTTTTACGTGGTTATAAATATATCCGAGCATGCTCCGCTTTAGCTCTCTTGAACCTATTTTGAAGCATTTTTCACCATACTGTAGTGTCTATCCGACTTATGAGAGCTTTTACTTATATGGGCTTTTCATATAGAATTATTTTCACAACATTATTTGCGTCGTTCTAACATGATACAAAGCCTTCTCCGGAACATATAAAAGGCATGTTTCGAAATGTCTCCGTATACATTTGAATAAACAAAGTCTTCCTTTGAAAATAAACAGACGGGAATAAAGTTTATCAATCCGACATTTTATAGCTGCATTTACTCTTATCTCGTTTAATAAAAAGCACGCGTTCTGAAGGCGTTCGAAGCGAACTACGCTAGGAGCAAATAGACTACAGAATTATAACTGTTTGTATTTATCTGTGCATTTGCCTTGCTTTCTACATTTATAAGTAAATCTCTACGCTCATATATAAACATGAACTAACAATTCTTACGAGAAAGAAGGCAGTTACTAAGAAATATAAAATAATACCATTACATTTTCAAAAAAAAAAGGGAATACGAGTATCAATCCGTTTAAAAATTCGTCAAAATGCGTTTGCAAGGATTATAAGGCTTACCTACCTAAAACCCGTCGCAAAGAAAATTTGAGTGTTACCATTCATCAATTTTGATTATTGCAACCTAATCATTACATTTTCAGAAAATTAAAAGGGAATACGAGTATTGATCTCTAGCCATTTAAAAATTCGTCAAAATTTATTTGCAAGTATTATATACCTACAACCCATCGCAAAGATTTGAGTGTTGTCACTCTATCAATTTCGATTATTGCAACCTAATTTCTTCCACATCATAAAATATGTTTTAGAATTTTTAGAGGTTTGGAAAATACATTACATTTAATACGGCTATTTCAAAATTTATTCAGCATTCTCTCCGAATTTGTAAACTAGCCAAATTATCCAAGTTAACAGTTTATTGACCTACATAGCTTCCGAATTGTTTTGCTTCTGAAATTAGAAAACGGGCTTCTCCCTTTGTTTAATAATTGTATCGTTCAATTTGTTATCTGATATATAATTAACACTGATATTCAGCTAATGAGAACATAATATTTAAAAAATTCAGTACCCAAATATTAGGACATACAATATTTCATAAGCTGAAGCTTTTATTAGCCTCGCATGTTCTGACTCATCATTACTTTTAGTAGTTACGTAGTCTTCTTTAAACAACGGAGGTATCAATAAAGTATTCGATTATAATCGGACGAAAAGCAGACGCATGAATGAAATAGATTCCATAAATCGAATCCTATCTAAATGAATCGGTAGCAAGATTATCTTATTTTCTTTTCGATGCCAATACTAAATTGCTGTTTTGATTATGCCTAATGTATTTTAAAAATATGTTTTACTACAACGCTGTAAAAATATCAATAAAACAAATATTCAATGTTTTATAACTGTTAAGATATACATATTGTGTTCATGTTAGAATATCATATTGACTTTAACCTAGTTTGCTTATTTTAATATTATTCGTTTTAATTTTTTCTTTAACCTGAACAATTTAACCCGAACCCTTTTTATATTGTAAAAACGACTCAACTACGGTGTTATTTAAATTGATTGCGAAGCGAACTATCCAAGAAAGGAGATTTCTTTTTTCTTTCCAAAACCAAGTCTCAATTAAAGACCAAGCACGTCGTCAAGTGAGTTAGAAATTGCACGGCCCACGACAATCATGTTTATTCAATCACTATTCCAGTAGGCACGGCACGCTTTAAATGCTAAACAGATTTACACCTGCTTTGAATAATTCAGTTGTACTCGTCAGTACCGTTGCTCTTCGATCTAATTTGGTTGTTTCTTCAACTAAATTGACTTTAACGTTTATGTCTATAAATTAACAGATCAACAATTTACTAAACAAGATTTTCGCGAATGAATCTCACAATATCTGCAATTACTAGAATAATTTGTTGAAAAATTCTTTAAAGTATCTACTTTTATATAGATTACTAAAGTATAACGCGAGAACTACTGTAATGATTTAAACCAACTTAATTTTGTTGCTAATCTAACACACTATATACTTTAGTATAAATTTTTAAAATATCGGAAAATCAGGATTAGTTGGACGAGTCGATATCGTTAGAGAATATTTAACCAGTCGTCCGCTGGTTACTTATTAAATATTCTCAGTCCGTGTCTCTATCAGTAATCTCGATATTAAATTCCTAACAAAATCCTTACCTTTTGAAGCCTTTGCTCGGTGTCGTCCAATCGCTGGCGGGCGTCGTGTAACGATCGCTCCAGGTCCGTCATCTTCTCCGTCTGCGCCGCAATTTGTTCTGACAACACCTGCACTTGTAGCTGTAAACTCTCCTTATCCGCCTCCAGCCGCCGCACTCGATCTTCGGCGTCATTCTGTAACGATTATTGTACTCTCATATCCAGCACATACATTATGTCAGAACGTAACAACATATCTTCAGATTTATGTATTAAAGCTACGTATACGTCATACGTCCACAAGAAACTCTGACGCCATTCACTTTTGTGTTATTCGTGTTATTTATTATCTCCACTATTTCAAACATTGTTACGTTATTAAAGAGAAGAGAGAGATAAAAAACATCTCTAACACACTAATATAAACAATCAAATTAAAAAAAATGCAGTTATATAATATTAAAGCAGTCATCTTATGCGCTGGTATGTTAAACATCTATTTTTACCATATACACAATTTACCTTACAGGGACGAGAAGGTATTGTCGCTAGTGATGGATGTGAGGGCCAAGCATGTTCGTGCATGCAACATGGCGGAGGAGGAGGTGGGCCATGGCACCAGCACATAGGAGGCCACCAGCCCCCTTCGGGATAGCGAAAATGTTCGTATGAGTTCCAACGCCGCTGGAGATCAGGTGGCGTTTCTTCATTTCGGCAATGACGAGGTCTTGGAGAGACCCTAAGACTTGATGGATGCTGTGGAGGCTTTGTTGATAGCGATGACCTTGTTTTACGATCGCGTTCCCCTCGGTCACTAGGGGTTCGCCGCCTTCGTTCTAAACTTGCGGTATTACATTTTTCACCACGTGAACCGATTGACGTAACCTCTCCTGTATCATCCATAATATCTATGCTTGGCATCCATTTAAAATCGCCATCACATCGTGTGCTATGATCGGTTCGTTTATTTGGTGTTAAAGTACGGTAATCGACGTCATGATCGTTGGTTACATATTCTTGTTCATCTGAATCATCTTCACTAGTAGAAGTATCTGAGTCCGAGGAACCAGCACCCTGCGCTGGTGCAGTACGATCAGTCCAACCCGAGCATTTCACTGTTGTTTCATCCGCGCTATCCGAATCGCCGCCTGTTATCACATTTGTAAATATAGCAGTTAAACACTACAAGCGTCATGATCGACGGCGATAATTACTCACCCATTGGGGAGTACATGTAGGAACGGACAGCTGGATGGACATAGCCCACAGCTGCCCGTTCCCCATCTTCTTCCTCCTCAAAGGGTTCGGTAAGAAATTCGCGGTCGGACATGAGGCTTCACATAAACGACACTGCGCGACAAGCTCTCAGTACGAGTCACAAACGCGCCTCTATTTTAGAGTTTGGCCACGTTCCAGTGTTACGCTACGTCAGTGAATCATTTACAAAGCGTATATTACGTACTCTCGTCTAAGGGAGGTTCCTCGCTGGATTGAATGGATGCAGAATCGTGCTCTGACGTTTCCGAAGCAGTTGATAAAGGACGTTCACTAATGCTTGAAATTCGTCGTAATTTATTGGCATATGTATTTTTTCTTGGAAATGCTAACGCGTTTCTTTCCACTTCGGAGGCTGGACGTGGATTGACCGCTTCAGGTTTGAAATCGTTTGTCGAACGACTGTGCAGCGTTGCTATAGTGGCAGCTACGATTGATCCCCCGCGGCCGTGTTCACGCATGTTGTAGTTTGGAATGAGTGGCGCCTGCACCGACACGGTTAACGTCCGCACTCCAAAATAGAACTAAACGTTTGTTCTGCTTTCATGCACCCTTTAAACTTTGATCCTTTTACAACATAAAAGTAGTTGTTATAGCCTCTCACATAAACAAGCAAGTCATTATGAAAACGTGTAAAAACTGTATAAATCAGGTTATAATGTTAACTGCATAGCTTCAATTTATATACAATACACTATGTAAACACTGGAAAATGCGTAAGCGCATGTGAGCAACGAGCGACGCAATGCACACAAGTAACAACGCTTGCGCACTCACCGGTAGCCAGTTAACGCCTTCGTAAATCGAGCGCCGCCCCCGCCCGTCAGTATCCTCACCGTAGTTAAGTGTATGCTGCACGGTGTAGCAAATCCCTCCAGGAAAATAATAACTAGTTTTACTTTCAATATTTTCATACTTAAATTCGGGATTGTAAGGCGGCTGGACTGAATAGTACGACGGTGCCCTCGACTCGTCTACATTCTTTCGGCGCGTTAAGCAGTTCATTTTTTTAGGTCTGCACATATTCGATATGTAAAAACAAAATAAAATATGTCATTTCAACTAAAAAAACAACTAATGTAATTTATAACGGTAATGTATATATACGTAGGTAATTTTTTACGCACTTTGTGTTTTTAAATGTATTTCTACAAAATGTCTTGTAGAGCACATCATTATAATAAAATACTCCATTACCGTATCACGAATGAGAATGAAGATTCTGGATGTCGTGCGTATTGTTAAATGTACCAAATAAACCTCCCCTCACGTCGGAAATAGCCGACACTCCGACAGCTGTCTCCTTCATTAACGCTTTTAAAATATCCCTATAGGATATAGCATTTGAAGACTATAAAATTAAAAATATCTATTTTCATATATTACATTATTATACATTATATATATGCATTTTATATGCATTACATACATTATTATACAGATTGTGCAGTATTATAAAAATTAAAAGGTAAATGGTCTAAAAAGTGTTTCCTCTTCATTAATGTAATAAAATAAACAAATTACTCATAACATGTGATCTATCTAAAGTTTACATTATATATAATTTATTATGTCTAATATAAAATATACTAAAGAACAATCTACATTTCTATCTGTTTATCGATTTCACAATAAACACACTAATATTATTGCCAATTAATGGTTGATAGAATTGAAAATATTAGAATTAGATCGATACTTTTATTTTCTTAAACCGAGGCATGTAGCCTCAGGTCAAGAAACTTGTCGTACGTATTTTAAAAGAAATACAAAGCACAAAGTTTAACCTGAACTTGACAGCGACTGACGGCCTGCTCTGGAGACTGGATTGTATTGTAGAAGCAATTTTTATTCTTCCTTGTTCACTACAAGTACAATCGATTTCTCGAACGACCCACTTAGACAAGGAGCACGTTAAAACACGCGAATATTACTTTTTCAACAACAAACGGAAATATTAGGCACCACTTGCTCTTTATAAAAGTTCGAAAGCTTTTGAGCGTCGCATAGCGTTGGCAACTAGCGCTAAAATTCGTCACACGTGAAGCAGGAAAGTTTAGATAAATTGGGAACAAACAACCAAACTTAAATAAAATTAGAACACCCGCTGCTTTCACTGTGTAGATTTTATTATTTTATAATAAAATGGAACTAGGACACGCGTTACACGACAATTTTACAATTAATAGGCGATATAATTTAAATGTGTTTTACCTTGTAAATTTAATACAAAAACATGTTGCGAACACACATCTCAGATATAGGTATGTCAGGCGTAATATGTATTTTTTACATGTAAAACATAAACGTATATACTATTAAAATATTTAAATGAAAGAAGAAACCATAATAACAACCAACATGCATGATAATGAAACTCGTCAAATCTACGAATCAGTGGGTGGCAAATAGATTTGAGCTTTTGACAGTTATAAATACATTATACTAAATTCAATTATACTCGCAATGTAAATAATAGCTTTACGCTGAAATCAAACCACCAAATGTACATTTTTTAACAGCGTGAATCATTACTATTTCCGTAAGTCAAAATAAACAAATGGATGAAGCAATCGTTACCAAATGCTCTAATTTACAAAACTAGAATAACTATGTTCGTATCTATGGCATTTTATGGTTTCTTTCATTTAACGACGTGGAGATGCTACTTTTAGTAATACATCGTTTACCAACTCCATACGAGATAGGTATTAGATTTTATCGTATTGTAGGTAAATTTTCAGTATTGGTTGTTTAAATTTTGATGACCAATTATTTTTTATTATATACAATACTATACTTTTGTCTTTTTATTAACTTTGGTAAAACAATACTGTATAATATATAGAGTAGCCGATACTTAATATACTTAAACAATCAGATTTATTTATAACATTACATATTTATTGAAATAACTTTTTATAATGTATAATTGAAATAATATAATTTAATATTAAATAATAATGTTTTATCTAATTATGATTGTGTGGTGCTTGTTGCTTACCATTGCATTGGTTGTTTTCGCAATAAATGATATTATTATTATTATTACATTTTCTCTTAAACAACCTTAGTCTCTTAAATTAGGTAAGGAAAATTTATATTCTAAATTCTAGTATCCGATGTGTACTCTGCGACAGGGATAAAGGTAATAACGAGAGGCTCGACGCTGACGCGACTGAACTCTCTGAATTTTAAATTTCACTTTGCACAGGCAAATTTGCTGAGGCATCCTGTAAACGGAGCCTCGGTGGTTCGAATGCGTACAAACCCTCGTGTACTTAACATTTTTTTCAGTGCCGACCGTTAAAATTAATCACCTTCTATTTGTTTTATATTTTCAGCTAAGTGCTTGCTGTTAGAATTTACTTCTGTCTCATTAAATTTTGACTCAGACTGATCTATATTGAACGTTGTTAATGTTACCTAGGTTGTTCCTTACCTCGTCAATAAAGTGGTACTAATGAATTAAATAATAAGTCTTTGGATAAACTTAACAAAAAATCACATTACCGTATGAAAAATGTTATGAAAATTATATGAATGGTTACTAGTGTGCCAACGTGTGTTTTAATCATATGCATATTCACGTTTTACCTAAATATTGCACACCGGAAATCAGAAATCGGTACGCTATGAATATAAATATGAATAATGTATGCAATTCAGTTTTTAAGTGCTCTATCTTTATTTGGTCCGATGAACTAAAAATTTCAAATCAAAACGTCGATACCATACGAGCTATTTTAAAATTCGACGTACTTAACATGAGCCATCTTATTTCTAACTTCATCGTGAGTTTGTTATTAATTTAATGTTTCCGTGTTACTAATAGTTTGCATTGTTACTTCTTTATTTAAGATAAGGAATTAAATAAAAAGAAACTTAACCTAAACCTACTCACTTCTACATAATATTATTATTTTACTTATTATAATCAAAATAGAAGAGGTCGTTTTTTTGTTTAAATGCGCCTATTAGTTCAACGACCAATTGGACTTGATTTTGTGTATGTTTATGGATATTTAACTAACTAACTTAGCTAACCACAAATACAGCCGCATTTATATTATAAATAGGTATAAAATAGGATATCTAATTAATTTGTAAGTTTTTAAAGCAATATTATAGAATATGATATTTTAATTAAAATGTTAATGAAATATAATTAATTTGCAGTTTACTTAAATAAAATACATTTTCATAACGAAAGGATTAAAAATGATGAGCTTCGGACGGGATAATGAGCTTTTAAATCACGATCCAATTACGGAATTTTGAATTCAAGTCGGAAACATTGGAGGCTTATTGGCACAATGATTGGAACAAATTATTCGTGTGTTACGAAAATTCACATTCACGATCGTGTTACCTGGTTGCTGGGTCATATCGGTACGGCCATTTGAATTCAAATTTACATGTTTCAATATTTTCAGATTGCACGCATTGAACACCAATTATAATCAAGTGTTTTGAAAAATATATTTTTTAAATATTTTCATTATGCAACGTTAAATTAAAAAACAACGATTGTAATTGCGAGTTGGAAGATGGAAAAAATCGTAAAAAATCCATTTAGACTCTGGTAGTCAAGTGCTCTTATCGGAAGCGGATGGCAGCGCCGGATATTCTGAGTTTTCACGCTCACCCTGACAGAAACCATCATTATGAACCTCCCGAGCCATCGGGACATATCGATTGAATAATTATTACCCTACTTACGACTTTCTTATTAAAGAGTACATTTCTAAATGTCGTTTTAATTTTTAACACGTTATTTAGCTTTAAATATAAACTACAACTGTGACACTGTAGAGAAATATGTGTATGAGATGTAATATTGATTTTAGATAATCGATAGTCTTGCAAGAAAACTGTTGAAATAATTCAATTATCATAAGTGTGTAGAATGTTAGTACAATTTAAAAATATGCAAGAAATGTAGGTCATTCATAAGCTAATTATATTACATACAGTTATGTATTTGTGTCACGTTCATTGTAATAAACTGAGCAATTAAGGTAGAGAAGATTTAATTACTTCAAGCGAGCTTGCAGCTTATTTTCAACATATGAGAAAGTTTCCTTTTATTACATTCCATGAAAAATCTCCTGATTGTTTTGCCTTCAACGTAGTTTGTGTTGTAGGAGAAAATTGTAAAAACATTTAAATAGTTTTTTAGCATCAAAAACAAACCACATTAATTAATTATAAAAATATCCTATAATAAGGATCAAAAATATTTTCTGTAAGTATTATTGGATGGAAAATATACTTCAACTTCCCCGTAATAAATGTTTGCCGTCTGTTTAATAGACGGGACTTGACATTTTAAACAATCCGCGTCCGATATTTTAATTAAACTTGCCCCTTCGTTTTCGATAATATTGAAAGCATCTCATTTATAACAAATATTGAGTTTCATTTCGATCGTTATATTGCTTATGGATGATATTGACTTTGCAGTAGCATTCGAATGCAAGCAAACACTTTTGGGAAAAACATCAGGATTGGTGTAGTATTAATTATACTATATTCCTCCAATTCAAAAGTTTGCGTCTGGATTATAACTTAAAGATTCCCAACATTTAAAAGCATTTCAGATATCCCATTTAATCCTGAAGTTTCAATACCGCGCACGAACGAGTAGGCAAGCGTATTCAAAGAAAGCTTTAAAAATGCATATCAATATTTTTCAATAACGAAAAAATGAGAGCTTATTATTGTACTGCAAGTTCGAACTCTAGGAACATTTTAATTAGCACTAATGGATAGTGCATTCACCTGGAAACGCCTAGTTTGCAGGAGAGCAGCCTACCCTGATTAATTAATGTTATAACCATTTAACAGGGTTAATGAAACAGTGACCTATTACTGAGTAGGTAATATTATAATAACACTATAGAATGCAATTACACTTTGATATTAAACATAATATTATAAGAAAATATTTGTACAAGTATAGGTACAATATTCTAATTAAATGAAATCAGTCCTTTAAACTCACGTCATAGAATTTAATCCACCTTAAAATTATCGTAGGCGTTTTTAAGTTTAAATCAGATTTAAATAAAGATTAAAAATATCTTGAGATCTACAATCTGATGAGGCATCTCGTACTGTTAGCGAATGTTTATAGCTGACAGTAATGTTTGATCTATCGAGAAAACACAATATTATACGATTAACGAAATACAAAAAGTAACCAAGTTTAAGAGGTTATGGTTACGTACATTTGTTGGGAAAAAATAAATATGAATTATGAATCATTCGTTTACATTTAACTAACCAGTTCATACTATAAAAGAAACCTTTTCTAATGAATACAAATTCATAATCTAATAACCAAACCCTTATACCTTATTGGACCCTATCCCTTTTAGCCTTTAATCAAACAGTACACAATTCCGCAATTAAATATTCGATATTCGGGCCATGTTCGGGCAGTATAGCCGAGGGGTTGACTCAGTCACGGGCTACAGGATGCTCAAGTCAGTATTCATAGTCAGGTTAGTTACCCCGACTCAGGGAAGCGTCTGCCAATGAATGCCTAAGTGGTACACACGATATGCATTCAAAGTGCACTCAGTCCTTGCGTGTAAATAGATCTATTCATCCAAAATGTGTCAGTTGGTCCTGCTGGCCACGTGCGTGGGAATTTTTCGATTCAAGCGACTTACATTTATTGTGTACTTTAAAAGGAACTAAGCGACTATGTGCTGTATACATCAAGATCAGTGTAATACTGTTTGATAAATGTTTAACCCCGTCTCGAGGATAAGACTTAAATATTTTACGTCTAACAATTCTGTCTGCCAGCAACTTTTGTAGGAGTAAAATTGAGTCTACAAACTTTATTTGTGGAACCGGCTGCGGACGTAACTTTCTTTCCAAAACTTATACTAACTATTTAATGATTCTCGGTGGATATTTCTAGTCTGGGTGGGGTGTAAGAAATTACAGGCTAAGGATACAGTGTTACTTAATGAAACAAGTCTATCGTTTGTAATAGTCAGCTCTTCAGTTGTAGAAGACAGGCCTGTTGTTCGGAGAACAGACGTGGTACGACGGATCAATAACACGAGGTCGCGAATTGTTCGCGGGAACGCATTGAAATGCTATTCACATAAAACGCGACGTCTATTCCTATTGAAAACATAAGCCCACACAAAAGCTCACTTTGACTGGAAACCTACATTCTTTTAAATGTAGACATTTTGGGCATGAAACAACCGCTGTATTGTAGCCAAAACAGTTTTTCAGTCAATAGGATTGTATACAAAAACCTGCCAGAGCGCTTGCTATCAGAAAATACATCTATCTAATCATAATATAAATATCTTCATGTTAGACTAGTAAGTTTAAGAGTGCGGTTGTGACAAATTAATTTAGCCATTGCTATAATATTTAATTACACGATTAGATCATCCGAGCGTGCTGCGAATAAGCAAGTAGGCTTCTGAGTTGAATATGGTTGGGTTTGAGCAGGCACGAACTCACGTCAGCGAGCAAAGGGACCGAACGAGCGCAATTAGCTCACTTTCGTACACCGATATCAAAGGCTTTCAGCTTTATGTACTATTAAAATTGTAATACTTCACATGAAATTGCAACTGCTTTTCTGCAATATGAAACTTTTGGATACTAGGCGGCATTACAACTATTTTTTCTAAACCGATAGGTAGATACAGAAGGAAGGATGGGAGGTTTTGTGTGTTTATTCCCAATGAATAGATTAGAATAGGCACCATATTGAAGTTGCACTATCTTTAATTTATCAAAATATTTTTTAAGATAATCACATAATAATATATATAATTGCAAATATGTACTTAGTAATTATGATATAATATATAATAATTACTAAGTACATATTTGCAGACGAACGCGTGACACAGCATTTAATAGTATTCATTATTTTTTTTGTCTCATTTTAGATACTTCACTTGTCCGTTTATTTATATTTTATACATTATAATGTATGGTTGTAATAATAATTCTTAACAAAAAATAAACCGACTTCAAACTAAAAAGCAAAAAATAAATCTGCTTCCCACAAAGTAATGCGCATTTTCATTTAGTACATAGAAATGATTTAATAGTTATTTTATAATTTTGAAGTCGGTACAACAATCTATACAATGTCGATTTATCCAAACAAACACCGACACCGACTTCTAAATTATAAAATATTTATTAAATCATTTGAATTGAGGATCTCCTCCTTCTTTGAAGTCAGTTAATAAAAATAAAATACCTTCACAATATATCGTGCACATCCAATTAACCAATAATCCTTTAAATATCAATGACAAATAACGTTACAATATATTTATAGGTTTTTTTTCACGAAAACGCAATAAATGTGAAACAGACCATGTTCAGTGAGTCGTTTATTTTAGCGGTTATCCGTTATCCTCGATGGCCAGCAGCCATGCTATTAAAGCGTTGTTCGAATATTGTACACGTTGGAAACGTTTAAAGTTTCTATTTTATAATTCCATGCGATCTATATCCCTATTATTTATAGAGTTGATGTTTTTGATTACATTTCTGTTGGTACAAAATCATATATTTAAAAAAAAAACATGATCTTTTAGGCGATAGACCAAGGATCGCCCAAGGCTGTACTACCCTTCACAGAAATCTAGTTTCAAGAAATGGCATCTCATTCCCTTCCGTTCAGTAGGTGGAAGCATCAGAAGCTCATTTTTTCTTTCCCGCCCTCGTTTAATCCTTATTCCTATTTGTGACAAATTATATATCTTTGCCCTTTATTAACGCCAGCTACGCGTTCGTGAGGCACTTGTGCGTTTTGCACTATCTATGGGCTGAGTTGGGAGTTAGGAGGAACATCGAGTTATCTCAAGTTTAGTTGACCACCATTTCATAAAAAACCTCTCCATTAAATCACTTCTATCATATCAAGCACTTAAATTCAAATACGTACTAAACAAAACAAGTCTTTTAGTAGTAGGAATGTATAAGAACATCACTTGTATTAACAAGACCGCTACGAGGATTTTTGTAAACTAAAGTATATGTATATGTATAGACATATAAATGTAATCGATATAGCATCAATGTTATAAATATATACATTATCTTCTAAAGAGTTGTAAGCTGTATTATAATAAAAAGGACAAAACGGGACCCATAGATTTTGTTCAAAGATAATGAGCTTAAAGTCCCTTTGTAAGCTTAACGTGTATCATCTTTAGGCAGAGTAAAAGCTTATTTAACCATAAAATAAACCTTTGCATTGTATATTTACATTTTTTAAACAGCTGTTTTCCCCGTGCAAAATGTAAGCCAGTCTAGAAAAATTGAGTTTAGCAATACCAGGTATAGCAACACAAAGTTAAACATAAGAATACAAGGCGCGTAGCCGTAACTTCGCAAATCAAGACTTGTAGAGTTGTACGAAAGCCAGCCTTACGCGTGAATAAGCCTAATAAATAAACGATAACTATGATAACCCGTAAATCATTCAACAATTGTAATGTTTTATCATTTGCCTGTGTCTTAAATAGCAAAATAGTGTCATGTACTTACAAGGGCAACAGAATTGTTGTTTTGCTGTAGCCACCGCAGTATCGCGCTGGCGGTGGTGAAGTCTGGTCTGGGTGGCGGTGGTATAGCATGTTGTAGCGACGACGCGAGTTGCTGAGCTAATTCTAATGCCCTTGCTCTTGCTGCCCTGCCCGGCCCCGTCGTCCCTCCAGGGCCCGTACCTGCTGCCTCTGCAATACGAATAACGTTATCTTTTATTTTAATATTTAAGACTAATTTTTCTTCTTTGTTACAGCCCTAATTCTTTTTATATTCGACTACGGCGACACCAAAAGTAAAAGTATATATTTTTGACAATCTATGTGGGTACATATGTATAATTTTAATAAACAAGGCGTCAATAGATTCCTAATAAAGGCCTAAATTTTTATGAAAACATATGTTATGTATAGTAGGCGCGGTAGTAGAGTTTGCGTGATTCATTCGTTTTACTTATTACGTGAATTGTACTTTTTCTCATTATTTTGCGAAATCTAAAATGACTATGAGTAACTTCCTATGTTAAACATAAAAATATATTCTAAAGTATCAACAAGAGACCGAGTACTAAAGTTGTTAAAATGAAATGCTTCTCAACGGATTCGCCAAACTGAGTTTCATCCCTTTTTCCGCAGTAATAATAACCTCATTACTACATAACAGGGTCAACTTCAATCCCGAGTTCCAAACTCATTAGTATGATGCAAAGTAAATGAAATGAAGGACGTAGCGTCCTTGTTAAGAATGCCGCGAACTTGTACACTAAAGTTTGAAGAGGTGAGCTCTATATTAATGAACGGGTACCTACAAACACGCATCGTGTGAGAATTAAGTTCTTAGCTAACAGTTCCTTGTAGTACAGGAATAAGCATTCGTGTTAGGTGTATGCATAATTCAAAGATCTAAGTATTACCTACTATATAATTATGTACGTATGAGTTAGTTAAACCACGGTTTCCAAGGCATTCATTAAGTAATAAGTTGGCTTGGGTTAATTAGCACACGTACCTAGCTTACAGTGTCTGTGTAATTCTAAGTTTTCAGTTTCCGATTTCAAGCATTCGTTACATTTGTACATTCTAGCAACATTTATTATAAAATGCTATGATAAAAGAAAATGAAAAAAATACAGTATATACTACCTATTGTAAGGAAAAACATCGCAACAATAGCTTAATTATCTCCGGTGCCGTCGGATATAAAAGCAACTTTTTAAATGGTTATTAAAAATATATGTATACAAAGTAATCCCATCAGATTACGTCTGCCACACTGTCTATAGTTGCTGAACATCGATCGTGTGCATTTAGCTATACGAAAACCGATGCCTAGCGTTCCTCGGTATACCCTCTAGTCTGAAGATTCCTTTAATGCTGTTATGAGCCACGCTAGTAACATCCAAATTCCTTAAGCAAAACGGCTCGTGTGTAGAGGATTTATTTCAACAAAAATGTAAACCCACTTAGTTTCTTGATTATATTTGATATGAGACATTTAAATTTATTTTCTGACACAATTATTTTTAAGTTTAGGCAAGGGTTAATATTAACTCCAATTTACTGCTACGCTTGTAAAGCCGGTAGCGCCTGACAAAAGTAATTAGTTACAATGGATAGGCGTTACTTTGAAGCAATGTATCTAAGGGACTTTATATTTCATCACACTTTTACAAATATAATCACCCGTTATTAATGCAGAAACTTAAATTAACTTTTTAATAAGGTCTTTACTGGATTTAATCCATTTTCATACTTTACGACGGGAATTTTACGAGTCGCGCAGCTGTGGTTATTTTAGTTAAAATTTAAGTACCTACGTGGTTGTATGAAACTATTAATTTAAACATAGCCTCATGCGATAATGCACTTGATTTCCGTGAAATGATATACTGAATAAAGTAGGAATGTAGTGTAATACAGAATGTTCTATATCAATTCTGTATTACGGTATTTACAATATCACTGCTTCGCTTCTTACACTGAAGAAGATAATCCTATACATTGGTTAGAAAAATAATTTCATTTGTTTAAAATTCAATTTAGATCTGAATTGTGATCCTGCGTCGATATCATAATTATGTCAAAATGTCACAGCTGTAATTAGTACTTAGGTACACTTACAACGGTTTATAAGGAAAATGCATTAACCGGGATTTCAATTTTAATAAATCAATCATATCTGATTAATTATGATAAAATCGGTCTTTGATGTTTATCGAGAACAAAATTTCTCGAAGTCCTGGTCTTTTGAGTATTTACTTATAAAATAGAAATTAAAATTAAAAACGAATTTTTATTATCAAATGTTATTATTTACCTACAATGATCTTTCCAAATAAAATGGCGCCTACAAAACTATACCGGCAATGAGTAGTTCTTTTATTAAACGAAATAAAATAATTAAAGAATAGCTGTGTTATATTAATTTTAAGGACATGTTGTATACCTTAACCACAGATTAATTATTTATAGTATGATAGTAGGTATATTTACGCGCCGTGTCATAATAACGAATAAGATATTTAGGAAGATACGTAAACAACATTTCAGAATGTTTTCTTACAGCTGTTATAAATTCACAACACAAAACCAAGCAATTATCTATGGCAATCATGTCCTCGAAATTATTTCTGTTACAGAAATACAGCAAGGAGCGAGGGAATTGTATTCGCATTGGAACAATGACTCGCTGCAGGCATGGAAACAAAAAACGCTCCATCATTTTTTCTGTTTGTAATAATACTTTACATAACTGATACCTAGCGCTATTTGCAAACAGCACTGAAACTCTACTCCGAACGCAATCGTCGTCTCTATCGAAAAGTTCTGATACCGCTTACCGCATTAAAGAGTTTAAGTCTAATAATAAATAAATCGCGAAAACCAGTTCATCGTATCGTTGTCGAGACATAAACGAAAAATATTTTTCTTTTAATTCGAAGTCGCTGAAAAACTGTATTAAAACTAGTCGAAATCGACGTCGATTGTGGTCGGAGTAGAGCCGGTACATTCGTTGTAGCTACATACTATACATCGGCTGAGGTTTTGCGGTCAAAAAGATATACTCGACTTGTTCAAGGATACAGTAAATACTTAGTCTTTATAAACCTTCACGGATTACTTTATACGTAGTACAGAGCTTTAAATAATGATTAAAATTAAGGTTTTTACAAATTGTTTTCAAAACTAAAAACATGAATATCTATTAAATTTCGTACAACTGCAATAAAATTCAATCTAATGACGACACCGCAAGAATGGGAACGGACACCACACAAATTTGTACAGCGATTGCGTTTATACGTGTTGTCATAAAATATTCCATAATAACTTTACAGTTATATTCAACACTCGTTTTAAATTTGATCAATGTAGGTAATTAAAAACATATATATTTAGTACAATAATAAAAGACATAATTATTTTTAAAGGGACTCTTATCGGGAGGTGTCATTTGATAAATGTGCTACATATACAAAATCAATAGCATTTTATTTTATCTAATTTACTATTAATGAACTTAAATTAGCCTAAAAACGTACGTTGCGGTATTTGCGATTCGGCTTCAACGTCGAACAAGCCCCGGCCACACACGTCAAAAAGCCAGCAACGGGTGACGTGCTCCGGCCACTGCCAGCACCCCGGCATCGCAAATACGTCACTCACATCACACACTTCAAATCCTCCACGTACTCAGTCTATAGGCAATTTAGTCGTTTCAACGTTCATCAAACGTTTTAGAAAGTTCCAATTTTCAATGGTAGATAATTTTAAACTCTAAGAGCGGATCAACAAGTTTCGTAAATGATTATGTAATATTTGTACAAATAAAAAATATACGGATTTAAAATTCTGTTACCCTATGTAGTACGATTCTGTAAGCTTAGTATATATTGTTTCAACGTAAGAATATGTGCTCGACCTGAATGAAACAAAATCATACACCGTTGTATTTTACTACACTTTAACGAACATCGGACGTCTTCCTCATGCGGAACACAATGGATGGCTTATCGGGCTTACTCACCTCTTCACGAACAATGGAGGGAGTCAATGGGGAGTTCAGATCGAAATCCGCGTGAAAAATACGAACCTGTTGATTTACAGACAGTGATAAAGAAATGTTGAGAAAATTCGAGAGAAACATGAAAACTATGTATTTCAATGTACAAATATTACGAAATGTACACTTTTACATTAAATAGACATAGCAAGCTTTGAATCACAAATTCAATAATATGAATATGTCTATAACGAAAATAAAATTTTAAATCCACAATTAAAATTATTCGCCAAATTTTATATACCGGATGAGTAATATTCATTCGAAAAGCAAATATTTGAAGAACGGCTTATTGCGATAAGAGATGTCGGAAAAATTTAGCTTTCTGCGTTCCTAGTGAGATTAAATTCTCCATCCAACCAGCTGAGAGCTCTATTGTATATAAAATTCTATATCCGTGTTCTATGACAAAAAATCCTTCCAACATTTTTATTTTTTCGCGATTTTGTTAAAGTACTGAGCCGATAATTTTCTTATTAAATGTTTGTGATTTTTAACTTCTAACTAGTGAGTGTTTAAACACGATGAGCACAATGTAATCAAAATTTTGTGAACATTCAAAATGTATGGTAACAATTTTTAATACAATATTATTTAACTAGGTTATCACTTATCTGTACACATTTCAATGATGCATTTGTGGTAAGTAATCTCTGAGATATTGAAGATTAATTGAATTTTAAAACAACTATGAATTGAAATTTAAAACAACGGCGACAATTTTCTATTTGACGTCTAAAAAAGCACAATCTCTGAATTTGTAGCATGAGAAGAAGGTACATATTTCTCAAATGGCACCAAGCCAATATAATCACAGGAGATCACAAAAGGACCTCAAATAATAGGCTAACTAATTAAAATACTACGTTGTTACAAATAGGCTTTTTGTGCAGTGTAAAATTATAGAAGGTCTCGTATCTCGCGTGAAAAGTAGTATTATATAAATATAGTGACTACCATTTTCCTTAATTAGTTTGGAGATATCTTGTAACAAGCTATTATAATCACGCCTGGTATAATGGAAATTGGAAAGCAAAAGGTAATTTATCGTATTTTTTTTCCATTATTGGGATGTTGGAGACACGATTATGATTTTTTTTAATAATATCATTATTTCCAAATAGACATGCTTTTATAATACATAAGTGTCGATTTGTTATAGAGTAAAGAAAAAATAATAAACTTGATGAAATGAAAATGAATGAATCTTTGAAACTACACACTTTTTTAATGAATAACTAAAAAGAGGTCTGTTTTGTTAGAATTAAGTTAGTAGCAACCATAACAATTGCTGTGAATGTTTTTAATAAATAAAATAAAATATTACAAGATTAAATTTTCTGCACGAGTGAAACCACGCATAACATTCAATACACGAGTATGAATTACATGGCATTATAAAAATTCTATTTGATCTTCTAGATACATTATTTCGTACATCATAACTGATTAGTGGGTATGGGTGTAAAAGTATGGTCACCGTCACGATAGTCGTGTTATATACACGTATCGTATTTCGATTTTCGCGATTGTATCGGGAGTCGGGACGTCCGCGCGACGCACATGCACCGGCCGACTGGCGCCGAGCCACCCTCTACTCAACAGTTTGCACCCCTTCACACCCTGTTTCACCCCTCAGTCTTACTTGTTACTTTTGTGAGAAACTTGGTCAGATATATTAGACCAGAATGTGTAGAGCCATTTTAACTTTAGTTTTATTTTGACGGATGTGTATAGGGTGTTCATTCTACATACATAGAAGATTTTATTACATTCATTAAATATAATCTCTCCTCGTTGCAATATAAATTTGGTATAAATGTCTAAGATAATATTAGTATAAATGTTGTAAAAAATACATATGTTTACGAAAAAACAGAAACCTGCATATAATCACTATATTAAACATTGGTCAGTCTGTTCGAATTTAGGTTGAAAACTATAAGTTGTTGAATTGTAACTAAAAATATATAATAAAAGGAGTAATATTATTACATAATATATGTAACAAAATACACTATCATATTTACACGGAGTCTATTATATTGCTTCTTTCTTTTAGTACATGAAACTACATTTATTCTTATAAAAGCTTTATATTTACTTTCATTAGTATATAAATATTATACTGACAAGTCGTAGAAATGGAAAACGGTTTTACATGAAGGCAATTATTAGTTTTATAAAAAGTAATGATTCTTATACATGATCCTTTTTTTAAAATACTAACAAATACACATTTATTTGAATAATCGGATTTATCAATAAAGATCATAGAGATTATTACTATGCACTTGAGATAAGTGATATTTGCATTTTATTTATTGTTCAATGTACATTTTTAATGTGATATTTAAATTGTTAGCGTTAAGTTTAAAATTTAATACTTACTATATTTCTACAAAATTGTAATCTTAGAGAAACGAGAGATGTTTAATCCAAGTAGAAAATGTACTTGTTTCCTGTTTCTAAAAGTATTCGTTTTTATACTTCAGCGGTTTAAATTAAATCCAGTATACTAGCTGTTAATTTTAAGAAGTTTTAAATTTATGTACAATAAAATAAAATATCAAATGTAACATTCACTCACCGGCTATAATTCCATCCATCTGTTGCAATGCAGCTTCCAATAATTTAGCAGGATCTGACTCGACCATAGTTGGATTATTATCTCCATCAACTTGTGTATTTTTCCCCATTACACCCAATGTTTTTAACTTGTAAATAAAAATATACTGAGTAGGTTTTTATTGTATTATATCACTTTGGGACTTACAAAAAGTTATCAAAAACTTTAGTTTGGGTCAACAATACTTTGACGTTGACAATTAAACTTTGTGAGCTATGTTGTGTTGCCATTTACTTGCCACTTGCCAGGTTACTTTGGTTTTATGAACGTAATCGCAAAATAGTTTAGAACTTCTTTATTTTAGGAAAAAGTCGTATTTATATGACATTTTTAATATTTGTTTTTTTTCAAACGGATTTGGCAAATTTGTTTTACACCCAAACTATACCTAACTTCGTAGTATGTACTTTTAAGTTTTTTTTTTATTAAAAGTTCCAAGGAAAAACAAGAAACCAATTTTGTGAACACACAAGTTTCTTTTAGACTATATAAATGCTATATATACTTAAAGAAATATATAACGTATACACGGAAAAAAGAAAAAACAAATTTGTATCAGATATTTTATTAGACCCTTTACCAAATTATTTTATTATAAGTAAATAAATATTAATTACATATCCGGTAATAAGTACCATTTCCTTTAAATTTCTAAACAATCATAACAAGACGACATATATATTAACTGCAAATAAACTATACTATAAAAACAAGCAAAACAGCCATTTTACAAATATTTTGCTATAATATAAATAAATAATATAAATAAATAACATTTCTTTATATTTATTATAATATATATTTTTTCGTAAAAAGAAACAGTTTCAACACACAAGTAAATATAATAATTTGATTTAGCATATAAATTTCGAAAACAATAATTTACTATTTTTTTAAACATTATTATTACTGATCTAAGGCACAATCTGCTATAACATGATATCATTCAACTATCACTCGTTATTCCAATAGAAATTGGATGCATATAAATAGTTTTATAAGTTTTTAAAATTAACATTAATTGTTATTACATTACTTTATAATATTTAATAACGCAATAAATTTAACAGCAAAATATCAACGATATTCTCTCGTTATAATAATGATTGTTTAAATCTAAACTATATTGTTACACACATAACAACTTAAAGCAAAAAATTAAAATGTTGGTAAGCTGTATTTTGGTATTAAGGTGAGGACTGCTACTCTAAAATATTGCTACGTTAAACAGAATTTATAAAACATTTACACCAAACTAATATAGGCCCCTCAATGACATATTAGCCTATACTATATCTAATTTGATGGACAAAACAGAAACAGATGACCTCGATAAATAATTAATTATCAACTGTGATACTACTCTAGAATTATATAAAACCACATTTTTATTTATTAATAAAATAATGTGAATGGGTATTTAAAATACTGATCTGTATCAAGATTATGATAAATGACAATAGTTGTATTTATTTGGACCAAATTTATGACCACTACATAGAAATCATTCTACCACACAAAAATAAAGAATAAACATCAACACTGCAACAAACAACACCATATTTGTTAAAATTGTGTAGGAATCGGCGAGATATAATTTTTAGCTATGCGTTTTTAGCACGCTTATCGATTCAAACATAATTTTCTACAAAACACCCTATTAAATATAACTTCTTTCGTAAACCTTTGTAATTCTGTAAATAATTTTACTTAAAATATGCTCTTAGTGTAACTAATGTCTATAAATATATTATTATATCTATTAAATAGTAAAGGCAATATCTATCGTTAGATATGGACGGATTAAGTGAAGGCGCCCAATGGGGTTACCAATAATATTAATTGCATTTAATAACCTACACTTAAAACTACACCGCGGAGCAACGGTAGGGTCCAAATATTAGAGCCAAACTCATGTCTACTTTATAATCAACAATGAAACAGAATATAAGTATGTATATAAATAATAAATATGTCGTTCCATCAGGTAACTCACTAAGTCCACGGCTGGACGGACTACCGCGCACTCCGATTAACTAATAGCAATGACAACAAAACAATAGTCATATATACATATCTTCGTTGGTAAACATAATTCAAGTTCCACCTAAAACGATTTCGTTAACTTAAAGAGGCAAGACCACAACCGATATTAAGTACTTATAGTCTACAGGAATGTAATTATTCAAATATCAAATAAGGTGAAGGGGCTGATTAGAATATAACAGTAAGTACTAACTTCTTAAGTCCATGATTGCATCGTCATGCTACAAATTTAGAAAGAGGATGATTTAAGAAAGAGAAGAAAGAAAACAGAACGACAGTTATGTAGAACCATAAAAATATCTTAACTTACATAAAATAAATTTTATATATTTTAACACAAACATTTTTTAACACTTCAATTACTATAAATTCTTATATAATATTTTCCTAATTTACAATTTTAATGCATAAAATATTTTTTCTGTTGAGCACATTTGGCGAATAGAATTAGAATACAATCAATTTTAGTTCTGAACAATAATTAAGTAGCGATGATTGAATATAAAATAGAAAGATGGTCTGCCATAAAAGAAATAGGGCACCAGTTGAAGCACACAATTGTTTCAATTGTTAATTGAATAAAGACAAAATAGAAAGGTTTACGCATTTTAAATTTTGTGCGAATACATTGCAACCGATAATGTGACATGGTCAAACTCCTTGAGCCTGGAAAGTATTGAGCAATACATTGTTTGCATACAATATTAACTTTCATCTTAATCACAATAGCTGAATCACTTAAGTACATTACATTTTATAATGTCTACATTAATATGTTTTATTTTAGAAAATAAATAATAATAATAACAACAAAAAATAATCTTGTACATTAAGTATTAGTCGTGGACTTGCATTACATGCGTAAAAAAGATAGTTTTTTTAAATAAATAAATATGGAATGTAGAATTTATAATTCCGGCCTATATCTTGATCACAATATACAAATAAAGAGCTTAGAGGCTTTGCCTTTTAATAAAAATCTTGTCAATAGGGAAATGTAAAAATATATTAATTTGTACACTATTTGCATCTCTAAACATTTGTAAAATTTACTATCGCACCACATATACTATAAATATTGTTTTGTATAACTCTCTGTACAATTAAGTACATATTTGAAAATAATTAAAAATAAATAAAATCTTTTAAAGATAACAATAAGTATTACTTCTTTCCCCACCAGAGGCTTCATATAATCAATCTCATTTAATGGAATGCATTCGTTTCTATCAGGGAATGTTAAATTTCAATGAGAAAACAATTACGTTCCTAAATTGAACCGCAACATTTAATACGCTAATCCGTATTGACCGCAACCGAATTAGTCCTAAAATATCCATAAAAATATCTTCACTTGTTTACCTACGATAACCGCGTTGCACTTTTCGTAGCTTCGGGGGGACGTTAGCGTTAGCATGTTCGAAGCACTTCAACATAAGTCGATTTAGTGAGTGACAGAGGGAGAAGTGAATTGAAGAAGTACCTTCGAAGCGCTCGCACGGGTGCATGGTTAGTGGTTCGTCCCCCCAGCGAACAGTCATTGGTGACTCTTGCTGAGAAGGTGGGAGTTGAACTCGTACACGTTGCAGCATTGCTCGCCGCAGATGTTGCACTTCCACGGGTTGGAGTCGCAGTGGCAGCCCTTGTGCAGGAAGTAGAGCGTCGAGTCGGGGAACGTGATGGAGCAGAACGTGCACACTAGCGAAGAGGGCAACATTGCCGCGTCGCCGTGGGTCGAAGTTATCACTCCGCCTTCGCATGGCGACGCTCGAGATGTCTGAAATATAGTAACAAGTTTCAGTACTCTTATGTATATTTTAAAATACCTAGCAGATATTAAGTAAATAAAATTCGCAAGTAATTAGTTCAATTTTAAAATACTACATTATACATTTTCTTTTTAAGCCTTATGCTATGTATTCCGTACTATTTATATTTAAATTGAGTGGAACCAAAGCGAGAATGGATTTTAAAGAGTTTCCAACGTACATTGGAAGCGCGCGTGCGTCCGCGGGCAGAGATTCGGCGTCGAATGTCCTCGCGCAGGAGGCTCTTCAGCGGCGACACTTTGATGAGCGACGGCAGGCTGGACGACACGTCGCGCTTGTCGCCCGAGCCTTCCTGCTCGCCCGAGTTCTCTTCCTGAGCATTCGGCTCCTATTCGAAATAATACACCAACCTAAGCTAACCAAGCTTCATGTGGGAGTGGGAGGAATGAACTATGGGGCTTCGACCAGTCAATGTTATGATCATATAGTTCAATGTTGAGAAGAAATGTTAGCATCGACTCCTGCTTGTCCCTTCATAAATTATGAGGAGTAAAGACTTTAAAAAAACGCCGATTCGATTTATTGACAGTAGAAAACGAAGACCATTAAAAATCGCATATTAATGTTGATATAAATATGTCCAAATCCTGCCCGCTAGACGAAAATTAATTTTATCAAGAAATGGAAAGCACTAACAATACTGTTTTTTAAGTTCAAAAAGGTCAAAATAAAATGTTAAACACAGAAGTTATTAAAGACATACTTGTTTAATAGGAATGAGTGTGATGGACGGCGTGATGTTTGCGGGCAGGCCGGCGGACAGCGAGCTGCTGGCGACGGCGCTGTCGCCCGACTGCGGCGAGCTGGGGCCCTCGCCGTTCATGCGCGACTCTGGAATGTTCCACGACACTTCTTTACCATCATACCATAAACCAAAGACCATTGACCATAGACTAAATTCATTAAACGCAAAGGTGCTGCATATAGTAACACTTTTGAATCGTCACAGTATGAATTTTCAAATTTTTTTTTTACTTTTAAAATCATGACAATAAAGGGGAAGTACTAATTACAAGTATCTTGATGTGAAAATATCAACATTCTTATACTATAGTCTTAGGAGCAATCCTATTATTATATTATCCTTATACACTGTTAGAAGCACTTAGTTTATAAATTATGAGGACTAAATCTGTACCTGTCTATGTTATATGGTGCCATAATTTACATGATAGCGACTAGAAACCAGTTTGTCAGTTCACAACTGTTTAAGACACAGTAAAACTATATTATAACAAACTACCTTTGTAGTTAAAAGGAAAATATGACAAAGGAAAATTGTAAAATTTATAAGATAAGTGATTAGGTTCATAATTCTACCGGTGATTTTTATTATATGTACTACATTGTTCTCAATGATATATTTGTACATTGTAACATTTGCTTACCTGAGTTACCCATGTGATTATTTTGTCCTGGAGAAAATGAATCATTATTGTCTGCCATAGATATTTCAACATGCGGTGTGAGATAGTGCATCGGTGGTGTAGCATTATCAACAGATCTTTCTCCATTACTATCTCCGCTGTCTGAGTAAGCTGCCGCAACAGATACAGAGAGCCCTGAGCCGAGAGCTCCAAGTGCATTTAGTGTGCTAGGATCCATTGTTCCGTCGCCATACGCGGCGTTGGCGATGCCAGCTGCTAGAAGGGAAACAGAGTTATTGCCCGGACCTGGGTTGTCAAGGTCAATACCGTGTCTGAAAAAGAGAACACCAATATAAATATAACAAAAATTAAACTTGACATCATGTTATTATGTGCAATTGGTACCTGTTAAAGAAATGAACTCTAAGACTCTTCATAGTCGGCGCGCGGTAACTACAAAGCGGGCAAGTTTTAACGAGGTCATGTTGTCCCACATGTTCGTTTTGGAAGTGGGCACGCATGGCGATTTGACGTTGAAAACCTCTATTGCAAATCGGGCAATGGTATGGCAAGCTTTTGGTATGGGTCGTGAAGTGTTCTGCGAGATGGTCCTTTCGAAAGAACCTTTTCTGACAGACCCTACATTCGTAGGGCTTTACACCTGTATGTCTCATTTTGTGTCGACGCATATTTGCGCCATTAGAGAATTTCATATTGCACACATCACATTCAAAGAGCTTTCTATGTGGCCTTGTCTCTGTATTTTGCGCTGCGGCCACATTATTGTTGTCAGGTGAACATTGTGCCATGTGTGTATTTAGAGCCCGTGTACTCAAGGTACTAAAACTATTGCAAGTGGTACACTTAAGCAATGTACCATTGCCCCGCTTTGGAGTTTCTTTAGTTGGTGCTGGAGTTGCCTAAAACAAATAAATATTTTATACAAACCATGCAATTATTAAATAAAATTACAGGAAGTTTATGAGGAAACTTTAATCATAGATCTTTATGAACATTATCACAATGTTAAAGAAGATAAGATATCCATAACAATTAGCAGAATAAAATGAGTTTCACAATTAGGACTGTATTTTATGGGGAATAAACTTTGAATTCAAATAAGATTACTTTAAACTTATATGAAGATGAAAAATGGAGAATATAAATATTATTTAATCATCATGCTAAAAAAACTATTAGTTGTGCATACGATTTTTAACTGCTTAAAATAAATCAAGGAACGACTTGGTAACCTTACCTCGTTGTATTTCACATAATATGACATTTTTAAACTTGCATATTTATTACATACTTTAACTTAGTTGCAAATAGTTTTGAATAACTTGATTCATTACTAATTAAATAATGTAGATCTCATAATTAAGTAAAAACATTTTTGAAATCATTTTCAGGTTTGTGGTGTAATAAAACATCATCAACAAAAATAGATTACCAATCATGCATTTACTAAATATTTCTTGTAATACATTACTTAATTGAAAACCCTATTGTTTTTTTTATATGACAAAATATAAAATAATTGTCTTAATAGCGTAAATGCAAATACTAAGGCAAATATTTGTCCTACTTTATGTACCTACTGGATATAAATGAAAATATTTTTTTTATTATTTACGAACATACCAATTCATTTTTAACATTTGACAAATTTGGCGACACGGTGCCAGAATCGGCCTCTGTTTCCCCTTTTGATGACATCACATTAGACTCGCGGCCTTTTTGTTCATCACTCTCCCGCCTCACTCAACTAAAACAAAAACACGTTTTATAGTTCCTACCTCAATTTATTTATCGACTTATTTACCACAAAGATAATCCTTGCACAAAATAAGAACTCTTGCAACTCATTCTTCAAGAATGGCGAGGTGACCCATTTACGAAAACATACGAATAATCGAGTGGCGATAGACTATAAAAAAACCTTATCTATCGTATCCTATTCATATTCCTTACTTTAAATTCGCTTATCTAAAGTAAGAAAAACACTTTTATTAGTATCTTAAATCAAAACACATCACTCACTTGCTGGTCCGTCTCAATACGTCGACACTTAACAGCCAGAACAGCGGTATTTTAGGGAGAGATCGCTATGTGGCCTAATTCAATGCTCGAACTCTATGCACAAAATACGTGTTACGCGAATAACTGTAAATGCACAAATAAGTGGGTCCCCGCTGTAATTCAACAACACTTTACGAATAAGACATATTATTAGATCAGTAATTTATAATTTACCTTTTTAAAATCTCTTTAATAAAACCACTAACATCTTTAAAACGGACCCATTCCATAGAACTAATACTAGCTAACTAGTAGGTAACTAACTTGTACCTATCTACTCTCTCACTCATCAGTCGTCTCGCACTCAATAGATTCCGAATTCAGATGAATTAAAAAACTTATTTACATTTCTAGCTACTAGCAACACTTTAATGACATTTAAAGTTATCATAGACATAATACTTTTTTCTATGAGAACGAATTCTAAACTTTTGGACAACAACATCAAATTACAGTTGTTAATTTGTCTGAAGAGTAAAATTTATAACAGTCAACACACTTTTGGTATTAAAAGTTCAAGGGACGTTTTTGATATTTCCAAATCCTTTCCACTCGAGCTGAAACAAAAAATGCAAATAATTGACGTATCTGTCAAGTGTCAAATGTCAAACTTGCATTCTATTTCCCTTCTTAATAGGTACCAGTTTTGTACACAAATCGCACATTCAATTTGATTAAAGTTACTACTTACTACGAATATATTACCAAGTTTTACATCATAGAGCACAATAGTTTAATTTGAATACATACGTTAAAGGAAAGAATAAAGGATTTGGCTAAGTAGTTTTAGTGTTTTCAAATGTGAAATTAATTATTATAAAAGATCGTCCATATGAGTAACATTTCGTTTAATTATTCTAAGAAAGTGACTTTCTGGTATGGACATACCAATAAGGTAGAAAACTAATAAGCACGCAAACCAAAAGAGAAAAGATGTGTATACAACCATTGAGTTCATTCTTTGGTCAGTGGAGGCTGTGGATTCGACCTTTCTTTGTAGCCACATATGTACTACTAGTAATAGTACTCGTTCCCTTGCTTATTGTACATGCTTTAGAAAATGGATTTACAAAGTCAGACCAAGGGACTTTAGTGGCAGGTGGATTTGTGTTACTTGCAATGCCCATATCAATATGGCAGATTACACAACATATAGTCCACTACACTAAACCTTCATTGCAAAAGCACATTATAAGGTAAGCTGAAACATTTTATATTTGTATGTGTGAAAATAATAATAATATTAAGCAATAAATTTCCAAAAACTGGTTGATAAAGCTTTTGGGTGTAAATTATTTTTTACTTTATTTTCCTCAAGATGAATCATTGGTTTTTCAAATTTGCAGGATCTTATGGATGGTTCCAATTTATGCTTTAAATGCATGGCTAGGTTTAGAATTTCCTGAGCAATCAATCTACATGGATTCTCTAAGAGAATGTTATGAGGCATATGTCATATATAACTTTATGAAATATTTACTTAATTATTTAAATGATGGTAATGATCTTGAAGCATCATTGGAATTGAAACCTCAGGTGAACCATATATTCCCCCTATGCTGCCTAGCACCCTGGGAAATGGGAAGGTCAGTCTATGATTATATTAAACATACACTTTAAAAAAATATACACAATTTACTTTTGTTTTCTTTGAAAATAATCAAATACTATTTTAGTATCAGGATAGTTATTATTTATGGAATATTATAACTTAATTTATCTACTTGTACAAGTAAAATAAAAATATTTTTACGAAACTTAACAATTTTACATAAAGGGTCAAAGGTCAAAATAGATATATATTCTTCATATTTAATAAAATATAAATTATGTCCATTTCAGTGAATTCATTCATAACTGCAAGCATGGAATATTACAGTACACACTTGTAAGGCCTCTTACCACAGTAATATCGATGATCTGTGAGCTGTGTGGGGTGTATGGAGAGAGTGACTTCAGCCCTAACGTAGCATTCCCTTACATGATAGCTATAAATAACTTTTCACAATTTGTGGCTATGTACTGCTTAGTATTATTCTACAGAGCAAACAGAACAGAACTGAAACCTATGAAGCCTATTGGAAAATTTTTATGTATAAAAGCTGTTGTGTTCTTCTCTTTCTTGTAAGTATTTTTAAAAAGAAACACTGGATAAAATAAATATAATCTGTCTACATTAGAAATGTTGTGAAAACTTTTCATTCTATGCTAATAAGTTATAAGCAATAAACATAAATTTATAAACAGTCAAGGAAAAATTTAATCATATAATTTTTGTGTGATAATATTTTGACATTAACCAAAATAAGCTATGTATTTTAATCAAATATTTGTTTACAGCCAAGGTGTGATAATCAATATTTTGGTATACTGTGGAGTGATATCAACAATATTTGATATATCCGATAAAGACAAAATAAAGATTATCTCGTCCAAATTACAGGTAGATGCTTTTTAAATAATCTTTTTTAATTCTTGAATAATTATCTTATCTCTTTTTGCTATGTATAAAGAAAAATTGTGGTCATTCACCTATGAATGCTCAAGATTTGATAAGAAATGAAAACAAGCCAATCTGTTGTATTATTTCATAGTTTATTTTGTGGTATAAGAACCAGATGAGCGTATCTACAAAAAAATAAATCTTTTTTTTTCAAAACAGTTCACAGTGTAGTCCTTTATGAAATGCAAAAACAACGTAACAATTTATTAATATATTATATTTTTATTTCACCAACTACATATTATCTGTATTAATGAACTGGTAAAGTTTGAATTGGCGAATTTTCCCACTATTTTTGCTCCCCCGTAAAATTTACAAAATGTAGATACGTTCATCTGACTCTTACACCGCGATTTGTGTCTCATAATTAATTAATTGACTTATAATCTTGTAAGATATTTTTAAATTTGAAATTGGATGTACTTAGTGTACAACCTGTGTAACAACCACATACTCCAAATAAGAATATTGTGGCACCTACATAAGGAAATCCAATTTTTGTGCAATTTATGCTTTGTTTGGGAAATAGTTAAAGGATTTGGTGCCCATACTCTTTGTCTCACTACTTCCTACCAAATAATACTTATGTGTAACTTATTTTGCCTATCAATTGAATGACATATTCTAAAAGATTTTAATTCTTAACATGAAATAAATTTAAACCAAGCATATTTAACATTTTTTTCTTAATATTTGCAGGACTTCCTTATATGTATTGAGATGTTTTTGGCAGCGATTGCACACCACTACAGTTTCTCATACAAGCCCTATGTGTCACCACTTGATCCTTCGCCATCTTGTTTAGGTTCTTTCTTGGCTATGTGGGACGTTTCTGACGTTAAAAGGGACATTTCAGAGCATCTTGGAGTAGTTGGTAAGTAAAATACCATAAATATTATATACTAGCTGACCCTTGGCTGGCTGGGCTTAATGTTAATAATTCTTTTTTATTCTTGTAACTTAAATATTAAAGTTGAAAATATGTTGTTGTTGACTTTTTTGTAGGCATTTTCAAATTCCACATTTTTTCTAGAACTCAAAAATATATCTTTCATAGTTAAGGCAGCATTCGTAAGAAACGCTTAAGTTGTCTGTTATTTCTCGGTTTTTAATATAGTCTATGACACTCAGCAATAATGTGGCTTTCTATTGGTGACAGAATTTTTAAAATCGGTTCAGTGGATCCCGGGATTACTTCTTACAATTTAACAAACACACAACGTTTACCTCTTTATAATATTAGTATAGATAATCAAAACATTATAACATATAATATTGTATACAATACTTGTTTTAGCAAACATGCATTGATTTTCCTGTTAGATATTACTATAAAGAAAAGTATTAATATATAGAATAAGGAAACATTTTTATTTAAATACTTAATTTACCTAGGTATATATTGACTCAATGAATTCATTACAGGAAGCTCATTCAGTAGAAGATTGCGAGGCAAATCGATGTATCATATGACGAGAGGTTATGACGAAAGTACTAGATTAGTTAATGAACAAGTCCCATCAAGTTCTGCACCAGAACTCACTGTTGAGGCTACTGAACCTCCTCCAGTCGAGATCCGACCATCTGTCTATGGCTCATTGGAAAACACTGTAACGACAGGGTCCCTAAATTCCGAAACAGACCCCCTACTCGATATATCTGACGACAAATCCGACCCACGAGTATAATATGCATATAATGCTTGAAAGATGATTGGAAAATATTTATTCGAATCTAGATTATTCATATTATAATCGAAGTGATAATAGTCTTATCTCACTAGATTAAGTTATACTAATATTGCATTCCAAATTGATAGACCATTTCATTGCATCCTGCAAAGCCACTGCTAAGTACTTACCAAAGTATTTTTATATTATTGTCAGATAACCCATGAAAATACATTCATTACTTATATTTGGTATATAGACATTATATGGATCACAATACTAGAGGAATCTTTATAGTATTTCATAAATAATTTATAAGATTATTTTACGTTTGGAATTGAAATGTTTTGGTCAAAACGAGTAGGTATGAATTTATTTACAAGAAACAATGTGCAAATTTTATTTGTATAATGTAATGCAGCTCATTAAATGGTGATGTATTTGCATATTTGCGTGCAATCCTAGGTTAAAATAATTATGTACATAATATAAATTGGATGGATATATAAAACATGGACCAGTTCTTCATCATATAAAAAAATATTAATTTGGTTGTCATGCATTTGAAAGTAAAATGTCCCTCAAATAATTTCTTAAATCATTACTTCAAGCTACATACCAGCCTAACCTGTTACCTCAAAACTACATACATTGGGAAAAACGAAAACGCGACATGAACTTTTATAAACCCAGTACTTTTGTATTACTAGTTTTCATTTTAAGTTCTAGTTTACATGGCTTTGATGATTTTTTCTGTTACCTTAGAGTATACCCATGTTAAATCATTAGAAGCATATTTTTGTGTGTATAATATTAATCACTTTATAATACCTATAAATAATAGTTATAAACATATGATGGAATGTGATATTTTGTTTTCTGATAAACTTGTGGAGCTGTTGTATGAAATAAAAAGATTTTCTTATTTTGTATCCTTTTATTAATAATCATGGAAGTTACATGTCAAAAACTGTAGGTACTATTTATCACAATTAATTATTATAAAAATATTTAATGAGCTTCGCTTAAATATTACTACTTAAATACTAAGGAAAAATCATTTATAATTAATTAAAAATGCATGTAGATATATCATATATCATTAGTGCCTTACATATTGAGGATATATTCTGATATTAAAAAAAAATTAATAGTTTAAAAAATGCATTTTTTACATAATGCGACATGATTTTTTACGGCATTACGTATTTTTAAAATACTGACAATATATTTACTGTATTGGGCCTTTAAAATTTAGCATTACCTACACTATTATTTCTGCTATTTTCATAATTTTCTAATGCACTCACTCCAGCCTTTAAACTGTTCATTTCTATTCTATTCCACAAAGTACCCATAACTATATAGTAAAAACTGATCCCAGTCATAATTATTTTTATTACATCGGCAAAAACATTATGTGGCCAAAATCCAACTGAACCAAGAAGGAACATGAATATGATTCCCCCAGTCAGGAGATACATTTTCTTTGATTTTTTAACAGTTATCATGGCTTCTTTGCACACCTTTATGGCTTCTGTTAAAGTGTCATTGTATATTTCACGCGAAGCTTGTGACTTAATTTTGTTTTTCATATTTGTAGATTTAACTTTTAATTCTAGGGATACAGCATTATGGTCTGAATATGAAAACTCTTGACCAGGAACTCTGTCTTCGAGCGGATTTTTCATTGCAATAATTTCAGCCTAAAACAGTTATAAAATTTTTTACCTTGGATATTTATTATATACTAGGTGTTACCCGCAACTCCGTCCGCGTGGACTTTCATATAAAATGAATCGTTCGTTCAAGCTCTAGACAATCTGTGTATACCAAATTTCATTACAATCGGTTCAGAAGTTTGGCTGTTGTAGCCTAAAATTATAAAAACCCCTCGCGCAACCTTTTGGATGTTGATTTATAAAAAAATGTAGCCTGTGGGCTGTGTCCTTCCTCAGGCTTTAGACTATCTTTGTACCAAATTTCGTTCTTATCGGTTTAGTAGTTTTAGCGTGATGGAAAGACGGACAGACAGAGTTTATTTCGAATTTATAATATTAAGTATGGATATTTAAGTAAATAATATATAGAAGAAAAACAAATATACCTCCCAAGCTGAATCAACGTGATACAATATGTGATCAATTCTTTTTCCCTCTGGACATGACTTTGTTATTTTCGGATTAGAATAGCTATTGTTGATGTTATCACATGTCCCCAATGGTTTAACTGATTCTGGGACGTCACCTATTGTTCCAATATCACAGGGGTCTATAAGGTTTGGTATTTGTGTTATTAATCTGCAATAATTTTTATACGTAGGTATATTAAAATTACTGTAATAAATATGATTTAAATTAAACATGTAATACGAATAATGGATAAATTAAAAATGTTCTCATGTTAAATAAAGGTCATAGTAAAAACGATACTATATAATTATTAATATTCTTACTTAAATGACAATTCCCCTGGTGCTGTATTGAGGTCACCGGCTAATATGGACACATCAGCTGGGGCTGAGGTAAGATTCACAAGTTCTGCTGTTGAATAAGCTTGCAAAACACGATGGGCCAAATAAATATCATCTTCATTGTATTCTGCATGTAGCTACAAATAAAATAAAATTTAATGTTACTTTTTTGTTCTATTTCTATGTATTTTATAACAAGTTGCTATATTTAAGGATATGAATATATTGGAGATACAAACTCTTGAAATACTGTTGCTTAAAACTTATAGAATATAGACACCTTTTTGGTTATCAGCTTTGTTGTTGTTACATACAATAATTACTCTTTGTATTTTTTATTTTGATAGAGAAACTATCAGAGTTTATTGTGGGTTCTACTTAGTAGAAACTACATTCTAAATCAGTGGTACATCATTGCTTTGTAATAATGTGACATGTATATTTATATATTGATTGACATGTATATTGATATTGTGACAAAAGAATATACATAATGATAAGACTGGCCACTTAATTTCAATTAACAATATTAATACAAAACAAAGGATTGATAATAGTATGACCTCAGGAGATACTTTATTATACTATAAAAGTACCAAATTATTTATGTCACTTAAGCATTGATGAAAGTTATAGAAATAAAATAATAATGAAATATAACTTCATTGATAAATAATATGAGGTATTTTACTTAAATAAATTCAAAATGTACTATCTTTCTTATCTATTTGTATGAAGATAAGTGTTGGACCAGTGGTATATTTCAAGAGTATTATCTTGATATAACTTACATGTGTGCAATAAACATTTATGACTCGGTCTAAATGTTTAATGCGGCATAATCCAACACCTTTTCCTCCAAACCAGTCACCATGATGTATTTTATGGATGTAGCCATTGAGAGGCCATTGATGAAAGAACACATGTTCAATAAGCCATTTAGAGAAAACACATAACCCAGAACCTAGTACACCGCTAAAATTATATTTTAATTAATATTATTGTAGTAACTATAGTCATTTAATTTAAGCAAAAGTAAATCTTAATAATATATAAGTCAGCTATATTGACACGGAAGAAACTCTTAACTTACCTATAAAAATAATGTGAATAAGGTAGGGTACCCCTTAAATTCTCCTTAAAATATAAATAATCACTTTCACTCCAAACTTCTTGAAGACAAACAATATTATGATCACTAGTCAGCAAATACTTTGCTATCGCTTCAATTCTCTCCTTCCGATTTTTGGATACAAATGGAATACCCCTTAAATAACAGTCTCATAATATGAATGACTATTAAAACATATCACTCAATAAATGTTATAATTTACTTACCAACAATTTAAAGTAAAAACATTTAGAGTAAATTCCATTGCTCTACTCATAGACACGCTTTTGTTTAGTTTTCTAATTAAGTTGTTTAATTAACAGAACCCACTTTTATTGATCTATATGGTAGTAATGACAATAACTGAATACTGCAGTCTGCAATCATTAAATTATTAACAAAGGAATTCTCATTAACGGACTAAGGATAAGAATCTTTATTCACTACACAACTGCCTTTTGCTAACGATCAAAAATACTGATTCAAGAAATTTAATAACTTATTATTCTAATTTTTAACTCAAATGAAATCCATTTCAAGACCAACGGCAACAAATACAGCTGTAGAGTAGACTTGGGTAGTTCGCGAACGAAAGACAAGAATGAACTAGATCATTAGGAAAGCATCAACTTATCTTTCGTTCAGTATCGTACAGACTGTATCTCTAGTTCACTAGTTCACTTCGTGATTCGCCACTCATTTTGACTCAAGAACTACAGCTACCGAACTACTCGTTTCGTTTCTGAACTGAAAGACGGAACTAAATGAATCACGAACGACACCGACAAAAACCGATCGAGCATGAGACTCGAGTCGATACCGCACCTATCGGCTGTTTTGTTTTTATTTACGTAAAAATATGAGACAATAGATATGTATCGCTCGCGTTGCCGAACAAGCAATAATAGACTTTACGTAACAAACAATATGGTACCGTTTTCCAGAATTCTGTCAATAAGCTATACGCAATTTTGCGTATTATTACGAATTAATTACGTGTATTATTTAATATTGCTAAAAGCAAAATAATACACAGAACTCATTTTAACTAAATATATTGTGTATGGAGGTGCTTTTCCTACTAACTTTTTTATGTACGTAAGTTGTGTATATGTATATGTATACAGTAGAAATTAGAAAATTAATAGAATAGATAAATCATGATCTTTAAAAAAGTATAGAAACCAAAATCTGTTGACCTCGAATCATATAAGCGTACCCAACGATAATAGGTCATTTTATACTGGTCATTCATTGAACTAAACGAACTAGATGAACTAGATGAAAGATATAGTTCGTCGGATGAGAAAGATACGTATCTCTCTTTTCATCTTATTGAACTATTATTCGCAAGTCTACTGTAGAGTGACAACATCAACAATCAACTGTCAGACGTCAATTCAACACGTTGATATCTGGTTGACATTTCGAGTGTCAAATGGCAGTCATAGTAAAATATAGAATATAAATATTCATTCTCTCTATCAATTATTAAAAAATCCGCATGAGAATCAGTTGCGTAGTTTTAGAGATTTAAGCATACATAGTAATATAGGAACAGAGAAAGCGACTTAACTTTATACTATACTGGCGGCCCGCCCCGGCTTCGCACGGATGCAATGCTTATGTAACTCACTCATACACAACGTTCACACTTCACAGTTTTTTTGTCAATCCCCGGCCGGCCGCGGCGCCGCAACAACTACGTCCCTGCATTTTAAATTTGTAATGTCTTCGGAACTATTCACTTTAATTACATGCTGTTAAAAGCATATCAATCTATAATAAATGCACAACTTATTTAAGGTACTTAATTGGATAAGGATTAATGCTGTATGGTTTAAAATCACCTCGTAAATAATCATTTTTTAGTAAAGGATTAAAAATGGTAATGGTGACGTACACATTCGCAGACTTTTTTGTGGAACTTTTTCACGTGGACAATACTGTACAATATTTTGGTCTATCTCGTAGGGCTTAGGCAGCATTTGCAATATAAGCGCAAAAAAAAGTTCTTATTTACGACATCACATAAGAAATCTCTAAATTTATCAGTATTACTCTATTATATTTAGTGGAGCGCCGTAAGGCATAAAAATTGTAAAATCTCGGAATCCA
>JADANM010005989.1:3100368-3138688 GCA_026213755.1 Eurema hecabe | reverse complement strand
TGTTAACAATGAATTTAACATTTTGTATAAATGCAATGTAATGACAACATCACACATTTAAAATGAATTGCCATTATACTAGTTACAAACATTTTAAGAATTATCATAAACTTAATTTTATTACAGCAAATTATTAAATAATTTGTGTTTTATATTCCTCCCAAATATCAAATAAATACAAAAATTTGAACAAAAACAACTAACTCATGATAAAGAACTCAAATACTTGGTGTAGTTAATATTATAAGTATAGTTTTTACAAATTAATGATTACACATACAAATACTTTTTTCATTAAAGCTTTAAGTTTCAAACAGCCATTTCCATTTCAATTTTAGGATGTGGGTTATAGTCCTTTATAATAAAATCTTCAAGTTTAAAATCATTGATTGATTCAACTTTTCGGCTAAATTCCAATGTCGGGAATGGTCTTGGCTCTCTTTCTAATTGTTTTTTTAAAGGTTCAATATGATTAAGGTAGACATGAGTATCACCAGTTGTGTGAATAAACTCTCCAGCCTGAAATCGATTAAAGTTTGTACAATCATAGAAAAAATAAAATATTTTTTATAAAATAAATGAGTTTATATTAAATAGAAACACCATTTCAAAAACCTTTAAGGTTAGGTTTAAAAGTGACATTAGTTTAAACCAATTAGTTTATTAATATATTGATTAGATTAAAAATAAATACAAACCTCAAGTCCAGTGATATGGGCAATCATGTGTGTCAAGATTGCATAGCTGGCAATATTAAATGGTACACCAAGACCCATATCAGCACTTCTTTGATATAACAGACAAGAAAGTTTTCCATCAGACACATGAAACTGAGATAAACAATGGCAAGGTGGTAATGCCATTTTGCTTAAATCAGATGGTATCCATGAACACATGAGAATTCTTCTGTCTTCAGGATTATTCCTAAAATATAGATTGGTTATGTTTACCAAAACTAAGATATGTAATATGAAAATTAAATATACTTAATAAGCAAGAGCTTACTTAATCAAGTCAATAACATTTTGTAATTGATCAATTCCTTGGCCATTATAATCAGTTTTGCAGTCTTTATATGTTGCACCACTGTGTCTCCATTGAAATCCATAAACTGGACCCAGATCACCTAGTTGATGAAAAAGTAGGTTTTTGTAAAAATATTTATGGTATCTAAAGATTAAGGACATTATATCTGTTCTTGGTTTACCTTCTTCACGATCTGTAAATCCTAAGTTATCTAGAAATGCTCGAGAACCATTTGCATCCCAAATGTGAACACCTTTATTTGCTAATTCTTTACTGTCTGTAGAACCTGATATCATCCATAAAAGCTCAGTTATAACACCTCTAGTAAACACACGTTTTGTAGTCAACAAAGGCAATACTCTGTTACTTAAAGAATATCTTTGCATTGCACCAAATATAGACTTGGTTCCTACTTTAGTTCTATCAGTGCGCTGGTTACCTAAAAACAAATGATTTTAGTACAACTATATTTAATTTAATTGATTGATTATGTTCATACGTTTTCTTTTTACAGAGTAATTAATAATTATATAGATATTTACCTGATTCTATAATTTGCTTCACCAAATTAAGATATTGGTACTCATCATGATTTTGATGACCGTTCAATACACTCATTTTAATAAGCGGATTGGTTAAAGCAGATATTTGCAAGTAATAAACAAAATGTATTGCAGTATCCAATAACTAATGCTTTTTTAATTACAATTTACAAAACACAAAAACTGCTAAACTTTCACTTGGCGCCAAAATTTGCGATCTAAGCTGACGTTTACAGATTGTCATTAATTTGATTAAACAGAATATAGAACATTTTAAGAATCTTTTAAAATATAATTGTTCAATTATTATTTAAATTTACCAATTAATAATTATTTTATTTATGATGAAAAATCACTCAATTTTTGGACATAATAGGTGAGTAACGGTTATAAAGGTAACTACTAACTAACAATAATGAATCTCCTTACATCGACTTCTGTTTATAAACAACAGTAAATATTAGAGGCTAGTCGGTTCCTGTGGTTTTGCCTGAAAGCATTTGTAAAATGATAAAATCCTTTAAAATTTTTCGCCCGGCGAGTTAAAACCTTTAATAATAATAATCACCCGTTTTATTTAATCTACTTTCATGTATTAGTTACAATACAGCAATAAGTGACACAGACATACGTGCCTATGATATATTTTATAAAATATTAATCGCTTTTGCATGTTTGACCTTTAATTGACCAACGATCTTTATATCTTAAAGTAAAGTTGAATCGCAATTACTCTATAATTAATACAAATGTAACAAAAATTTTTGTCCTAACTGACCTTCAAATCTAGTTTTGTGACGTCTTATATTCAATACTAGATGATCCGTGCCCACTTCGTTGGGCGTTAATGATCCTTTTCGTTTTCTATATATATAGCCTATGACAATCATCAATAATGTGGCTTTCTATTGGTGGAAGAATTTTTAAAATCGGTTCTGTAGATCGCGAGATTAACACTTTCAATTTAACAAACACCTAAACTTTTCTTCCTTATAGTATCGTGCATCAGGATTATAAATTATTCATAATAAAATTGTATTTAGTTTTGTTATAAATATTGTACCTATATTTAATGCAATTGAAAAATCTAAGAGTAGATTGTTGGGTAAATGAAAGCGCTTATTTTTGGCACTGCTAACTAATTGAGTTTGTAAATAATAAGTTAATGTCTAAGGAGTTCTTCATAATTTATGCCTGAATTTTAAATAAGTTTAATAGTATTGAAGGCATTAATAACATTTTCACATAATACGAGATTATTAATTAAACAGATGAAACTAGTCGTACTGGAGAAGCTAAATTTTGTCGTCTTATTTTGGACAGATTTTGCAATTTGCAAGGAACATATAATTGGAATTTATAGTAAGCTTACATAATATGTGATACTAAGTCAACCAGTGTATTTTAAATAAACATCTCCTGTCCCATACAGTACTCACATACTGTATGGGTCATAATCCGAATTCCCTAAATTACGGACGAGAAAGCTGTTCTTGTACAGGTGTACTTGTACCGACAAATTTGTCTGAAAACTAAAGAGCGTGCTTTAAATATTTTTAATGTGTCCCTACCAAAGAGTAAATAAACATTTGAATAAAATAGTGTTTAAATTATACTCTTTGAACACTTGGTACGTTATAAGTACGTAACCAATAGCAACTTAGCTGTTATTATTATGGAAACCAAATATTTTCAAATATATTTTATAAGATTTGTTTGAAGGTATATAATGTTTGTATGTTAAAATGCCTAATTACTCGTTTCGATTTGATGCTCGTAATCCTCTTTACACTTTATAGTTTGGCAAATAATAGCAATGCCGTCTCGCGAAGCTCCTTGCGTGGAACTTGGATCCGCTCCGAGGACACCGAGCGTGATAGCATCTCCCACTCCTTCTGAAATTTCCAGTGCAAGCTCGTCTGAACCTCAAAATATACGAGCAACACCCTTATTTAGGTTAGTGGAAACAAAACCATCCTTTGTCGTGATTCCTTTCTGAAATCAAGGCCGCAAACACGTTCGTGAGTCCCTCGCGAATGCTAATGGGCGGAAATGGATACTTAAGATCAGGTATGCCTTATGCTCGTTTCCTACTTCGAATATAAAAAAAGATATAAGTATTTATTAACCGAACTCAAAGTACTATTTTGAGCTGCATCCTATTAAGAAGATAATTTTCTTTATACTATGAAAAATATATTAATTATTTAGGTGACTCATAATATTTTACAGAGCTCTGGCAATGCGACCTCCTGATCCAGAACAACCTCCTGGCCAAGACGAGTTGGAACGACGTTTACCAGGTTACAGGCGCATTGTTATTCCAAGGGAATTGACCCTGATAGAATTACTCGTAAGTTAATATCACCTAATTGGTTTTATAAACATATACAGTACATTAGTTTGCTTGCGAATCCAGTATCTCATCTGATTTTAATTCTATAGGATATAAGCATATTATATAAACATTATGCTTAGAAGCAAATAAAATGTATGAATCTTGTTTAGAAGCAAAGCAGTGGAGTAACCACAGACGATGAAGTATTGAGAATACGTGAAGCAAAGTTAAAGGTAGTAGCAGAGAGGGTCGGTCTGCGAAGACTGCACGTCTTGGCACCAAGACTGAAAGTTTTAACTCTCGATGGTAGTGCCATTTCATCATTACGAGACCTTGGCATTGGCTTAATTCATTTAAAGGTATGAACTGAAAACTTAAACTGAAATAAGAATGCTATCTCTTGTTCCGGGTATATAGTACGAAAAAAAAAAGATAATACTAAAGTAAAGCTTGTTTTATTCTTATTAACCTATACAAAAAGGGTTGCTGCTTAAAGAACAATAAAAGTAAAATATTACTGCTTAAATAAAATATGATGAAATGTTTGTAATGTAATGTTACTTTTCAGGTATTAAGTGTTAATCGCTGTGGTTTGACATCGCTTGATGGAATTTGGGGCTTGGGTACTTTGCGCGAATTATACGCAGCCGGTAACCGCCTTCATGACATAAATCCTTTGGCGGTGTTGCAAAAGTTGCATACTTTAAATCTTTCGGAGTAAGTTTTATAATAACACAGATATAGTTCTATCTATTTAGAACTTAGGGAACCGAATGAAATAACATCTATATCGTTTGCAGCAATCCAATAGAGGAATCCAGTCGTCTATGGACTCTTGGGGTGTGTGGTTCCTTACGTCGTATAACTTTAAAAGGCACACCATTAGCCGATTTGGAAAACTATCGTACAATTGTATCGTCGGCGCTGCCAATGTTAACGCATTTGGATGATCATCCACTCCAAGATGATAACAGTAAGTATGATATTCTCTTAATTTTTACCCGACTACGGCAAAGCCAAAGGAGGGTTATGATTTTGACAGGCTATGTATGTATGTATGTATGTTCATCTGTTCCCTCGTAACTTCTAAACCACTAATCAGAATTCGACAAATGACATATCATTAGAAGCGTCTTAATTGTCCGCTGGTTATAGGCTATATAGATTTTCACCAAATTCAATGTGGCGCCCTCTAGCGGACAAAATATACAGAGTAAAAAAATAAAGTTAAGCTAGATATGCCGTGTTTGGTATCATTTTAAAGCGCTTCACTTGTACATTTCGAATATATATATATATTACTAGCATTTGCTTGTGACTTTACCTGTATTCATGGGGTACTTTTATACTTTTTCAGCGTCGTTTTTTGTCGTAGTTGGGTTTTAGTTTTTTTACTTTATCTTGTTACTTTAAGGGTCAATAAACGATTGACAGTTCGATTTTGATTGATTTTTAGCTAATTTAATAACGTACCTAGAAGATGAGTTAAAAGGGTTCTTGTAATAATAATTTATGTTCAAATATCTACCACAGAAGACTTGTACCAATCTGTAATTAGAGTACAATGTCGTTAGGTAGATATAATTTTATAAACATGACAAGTCGATACAGTTTTTTTTCATTGATTTATTACGAGGCTAATTGACAAAGTACAACGATCGTGGTTAGAGTTACTTTTCTATTAAATTAAGACGTGTAGATATTCTATATAATAAATTGCATTCCTTTTTGTAACATTTGAGTTTTTACATACAGTACGTGGGTGATAATTTAATTAAATTACGTAAGTCATCATGTTAAAATTCACATCGCGCGTTGTTGATATTGAATATATTACTTAACTGAATAAAGTATTCTTTGTTAAACATCTGTGTTTAATTTATTGACATTTTTTACGTAGATAACCACTGCTTCGCAAATACACATCCTACTTGACATCATGTTGCTTTGTGGTGCTCTAACTTTTAAAGTTACCGTCTGATTTTGATTTGATTAACCTTATTTAAGTGGTTTAACAGACGTTTTAACGTGATATATTTTGAAATTATAATGTAATCCTAAAGGATACGTAGTGTCTTTCATTAAAGATGTTTAAAAGAGTATGTTTACATCTACGTCTACATTACTTCAATAGATTTTTCAAGAGATAATATTTTTAACAAAAATTGCTTAAATATTGAGAAGAACAAATATTTAAATCACAAAATTGTAAATGTAGTGTACGGAACTTTTTTATAAACTATTAGCAAGGCGGTTTTAATCTTGTTGTCAAATATTTAAAGGGTAAAAGGTAATCTTACAAGTTACAACATTTGATTAGGAAAATAATTTTCAAAATCAATTCATTAATCACCATAATGTTATCTTTGTACAGACGATCACAGAAGTATAACCAAATATACATTACAAAAGGCTTACATTGATATATTTCATTGGTTAAATTGTTTTTTCCTGTTTTCTGATATTGAGCCTAATTATCTTGTCCTATCTATCACAAGGATTATTTATACAATATTGGTGTGTCACGATGACTTGCGAATTTGGGTTCTAGTCATCTGGTAGAAACTTACAAATTTGACTCTTAATAATTCTTCTTCTTCGGCGTGTCACTCTTGACAGAGTGGTCGTGGTCATCCTGACACCTGTCTCGTGGCATCCTTAACAATTCGCCGCCATTCCTCTCTTACTGCTGTCCTTTTGGAGCATTCATTAATGGGACCACCCACTGCTCTTTTTATCTGGTCCGTCCATCGCATAGGTGATCTTCCCCGTGGTCTGACTCCTTCAACCCTACCCTGCACAACTAAGCGTTCTATGGAGATATCACCACGACGCGACACGTGACCGAAGAATGTCAGGACTCGAGATTGGACTATGAAAGATAAGCGATGTTGGATTTCGAGTTTTTGGAGAATTGAATCGTTGGTTCGGAACTCAGTCCACGATATTCCAAGCATCTTCCTCCAACACCACATCTCCAGTGCATCTATTCTCTTCTTTTCACTTTCTCTGAGTGTCCAGGTTTCAGCAGCGTAGAGAAAGATAAAGACTCTTAATAATACTTAGGTTAGAAATGTACCTACTACTTCATAAAGTATAAATGTATACAATTTAAGTCAAAGAAATGTGAGGTTATTTAAAGGTTACGGAGTACGGCCTTTGGTTAATTATTATTAGTCGAAAAAGGTTCGAGGTTGTAAACTTGACAAAAACACTAATTGTTAACAGAGTTCATCACTTAAGACATTACAATAGCCATAGCGGAAATCTTAGGATTACTATGTAATGGATATGAAAAATATTACGTAAATTTATTATTTCTTGTGATCTTTCATATCAAGACCACTTTCAATTTATACAATCTTAAATTAACAAATCCCTGACTAAACCATAAAATCAAATATGCGAATATGTAATAAGTAAGTATAAGTCTGATTTTACGAAAAAGATATCAAGAAAAAACGCAATAAAACCATGAGTCACACCAACGGATAAAAGTCACACAAACAAATAATATATTTATTATAAAATAACATTTTTTTATTCGATTTTGAAAATAAATACTGTTAGTTGAAAAAAATATCGAACGGCAAGCCTTAAGCCACGAAAATCTGCCAGTTATACATATATATCTCTATCTATCAAGTATGTATATTACCTATGCAGGTACATACTTGATAGTACAACGTTCAATTATAGATATTAAATTGTATAAAAAAACGTACAAAAGGATCTACGATTACAACATTTTTAACACTAACATGATAGGTGCAAAGTTGAGTTGATCGACAGTCTAACAAATGGAGTTATAGACAAGCAGTTGCATCATAATTTTTTCATATGCCCGCACCTTGATACGTGAACAAAATATCATTTTGTCAAAGTCGCCAGTAGTTGAGGCCAGCGGTGGAGCTCGAATATCAGTCGCTAGTCGGTTATCATCATTCGACAACAACAAACGTTTCTAGTCCACTGTCTAGACAAAACCGTAATAATGAGTGGCATAACGCTAATTAAGCGTTATGTAGTAACAAAAGCGCTCTCAGTGGTTTATACATTTCTAGTCCTTTTGATGGTTTTTGTAGAATTTCTAAAGAATCCCTTTAAGAGATCAGAAAGAAAACTCAGGTTGGAACCGCCGCAGAGACTATCAGACCCCAAGTATGGTGTTCACAAATACATCAAAGCAAACGTAAGTTTTAAGATTTTTTTTTTAATTTTTAATGTATCCATTAAATTATTATTTCATTTTGATATAATTTGTATTTGGGAACAACCTTTTCTCAAACAGGTAAAACATACCTACATTTATAATTACGAGTGACAATAAATGTTTATTATTATTGTACGTTCCGTAAAATTTTTAAGTACCATGATAGTTAACAAGTTATGATACGAATGAATTAAGAACCTATCTCATAACTTTTAACATTAAATGATTTACTTAATACTTATTTTCAAATATTTCCCGGTCGCCTGGTTCGGCGTCTTAGAAGGTATTTTTGCGCAAATCTAATTTGTTAATAATTACAATTATAGATACACATAAAATATTGTAGACGTGGTTTATATTTATCTACCCTCTATAATTAAAAGACAGACTGACGAAATGAGTGCATGTACTTATAGCTAATATATTGTAAAAGAAACTCGAAAAATGCATTTTTGGTTTAAAATAATATGCTCACATAATGTTATGTTAATATAATATGGATTAGGTATTAAATAAATTTTTTGAGAAACAAAACAAAGTTGGAAGGCTACAAGATGGATACAAATTCCCGGATGGAACGAAAATCGTAGAATAATTTCTAAATTTCTAAGAGAAAGAGAGAAAAAGGTAGATGGCCAGAGAAACACGCGCACGCCACACGGTTTACATCTATAGCATAAACTTAGTTTTCATTTTTTCCCGCAAGCCCTCCATCGGAACGAGGATAAGGTACTACGTTCCAAAACATTAGCGTGACGTGTAAGGATGTATTAAAATCTGTAATAGCCAGCTAAAGACGACGGTTTTCACCTGATCCAGTGTAATTATCTAGTCCTAAAAAATTAGAAGCGTTTCTTGTGAATGTGAAAGTGCATAATAGTCACATCATAATGTCTTAAAATGTCGAGTCACAATTAGCGAGTATGATAACTTTAGTAAGCCAGTTAATAAGCCTAATTTGATAACATATCTTATAATTTCGTTATCTTATCAAATTATAAGTCAAAGTCAAGTATATTTTTATTCAACTAGGCTACATAGTAACAATCTTGCACCGTCATAGTTTTACAAAACAACAATGTACCACTGATTCTGAAAGCAGTGTCTACACAGAGAAACCGGCAATAAAATATAATGTGTATAATATTCTTTAATATAAAAATGAAGCGCCAAACGTGGCGCTAAATGCTTAACTTGATACCAGCTGAACCGATGTCTTTAATTCTTTTTTTACTTACGGTACGGGAAAAAAGGGTAGATGGAAAATATATTATGGTTACAAGTAGGATAGATACAGAGTGAACGAAGTCGGTCAATTATCTAAAACTATCTTGGATACAATTTCTGAGATATTGTTTAGTACTGAGATAGTGTATTATAGTTGCGAAGGTAGGTTAAACCTACCTAATGTTCAACAAAGCGTAACTGACCGTAAACAATGTTCAGTTACGATATGCTTAATTCTGAATGTAACGTTAATAAGTAGATGTAACTGTTTTAAACTATTATTTTTGAAATGTAAAAAATACGTGCGTATATATGTGCGTGTATACATATACTCTGATAAAGTATGGCGTTAAATGAGTAGGTATAGGTAGTTTGTAAAATGTCTTTAATTTCCACTACAACATGCTGTCACTTCTATTAGCAAATATTACTGACGTAGTTATATCGTCTGCAAGAATACTCTTATGTAAACACGTGGTTTGCAAGTTTTTCAATAGATTAATTATAATGACATTTCCACCAAGTTTGGTTTACCTTTACCTACTTAGAAAATTAGATAATTTTAACACTCACACGATAACTATATTATTCGAGAGAGCGTAACGAATTGAATGAATGCACGCTGCAGAGTGCAGTTTTCTTACACACCTGACTTGACTATTGGATAATATTGCAAGTGAATAAACATACATAATTAATTTATATTTATTTTTTTTTGTCATATATTCAACTTATAGGTTCGATTTCGTTTGTTTTTTATTAAGTTTAAGTTACAACTTACTTCCTAGCCTAACTTTGCTAGCTAGTTAGTTAAGACGTAAGTCCATCTTTGTTTGCCCATGATGACCACTTAATCATTTGTATATATTTGTAGGTAGGTTTGATTCTCAGAAATAAAGGTAGTTCAATAAATAATCATAAATATCCATTTCAATCATGTACTAAGGAGTGATTTTGTACGGCGATAGTAAAGATAATTAATTGGATATTGATACTCAGAATCATAATCAATCAATAGTCACAAATCTACTGATTACACATGCCTATTTACTAGATGTCAATTTAAGAGTGTCTTTAAAAAAAATAGTACGTATTGTTTATTCGCGAACTATTAATTTCAATGAACTTATCACGAAACTGAATTTAGGAAGGTAATTTTCACTACGAAATATCTAAGGACAGTTTTCTAATTACAGAACATTAAACTACACTATGTAGAAAACGGAGACCCGTCGAAGCCTTTGATGGTCTTTTTGCATGGATATCCAGAATTTTGGTATTCATGGCGATATCAACTTCAGGAGTTCAGCAAACAGTACTGGTAAATATCCTATTAATAAAAACAAGGAATAAAATAAGAATCAAGTCTTAACTCACTTACTTAAAATGTCAGTACATTTTATACATCTTAATCTTATCTTTATCTTAATACTTACATAAACAAATATAAATTGCGTGTCACGTTGTTTGTCTGCGATTGACTGTTAAACCACTGAACCGATTTCAAATTAAATTTGTGCACCGGGTGCATTTTGATCCAACACAAAAGGTAGGATAGCTTACATCCAGGTATTGATCCGGGAATAGAAATTACGCGGGTAAAACCGCGGAACACAGCTAATATAATATATAACGATCATGATTGCTTTTTTCAGGTGCGTAGCTGTGGACATGAGAGGTTATGGTGACTCCGAAAGACCGGAAGGAGTATCTGCTTACAAATTGGAGACATTAGTGGCCGATGTAAGGGATTTACTGCGACAACTGGGTAAATAGATGTTATACTGAATATCGAACAACAGTTGGATATTAAAGTAGCAAAATATTTCAAAATCTCATATCTTTGTTTACAATTATTGGATATTATAAATCTATAATCAAGCTAATCAGCTAGCTGTCCCCCGGCGGTTCTACCTGTATACCCGTCCGTTTCCCGGGGCAATACCTAACTACATACCAAATTACAACTAACTCGGTCCAGTCGTATTTACGTGAAAGAATCACAAACATAAATCCATAGTATACATTCTCGCAAATTTTAAAATTCATAATATTAGCTGGATAGCATAGTAGGTATACGATAACTATTTCATTTTATTTACATTTACTGCATGTTTTTTTATATTTTAGGTCGCGAAAAGTTTATCCTCGTAGCCCACGATTGGGGTGGTATTGTAGCTTGCAAGTACCGCGACACACACCCAGAGACACTGAGTGCCCTCATAGTTTTGTCTAGTACGGCTCACGAGGCCTGGGCTGAAACCATGTGGACGTTTGAAGAACAGAGAAAGAAATCTTGGTAAACTAAAATAAATATTTCATTATTGTTAAAAACACGATCGTTATTTGTCTTAATAAATTATAACGAAGGTAACGAAATCGTAGTCATACATATTATAGTAATTATAAAATACTAGCAGTTCTCCGCGGTTTAACACGCGTATAAAGTATCTTATGTGGTAGTCCAGGGTACCTATACAGGGTACTTATACCTATCACATACCAAATTTTAACTAAATTGATGCAGCCGTTTTTGCGTGAAAGTATAACAACATACATACATTTTTACAAACTTCCACATTTATCACAGTATCAAGGATTCATGTATATAAAAAAATGTATCTATCTCTGTGCATCGGTGTTTACTAAGTATGTGATGATATTTTCTAGGTACGTTTTCTTCTACCAAATGCCAGTTGTTCCTGAATTTACCATACAGAAGAATAATATAGATATCTTTGATGAAGTAATGTTAGTGGAAGGAAAATCAACCATTGATCAGCAAGATTTAGAATGTTTTAAATATTGGTTTGGTAAAAAAGGTCAGTAAAAGCTGCATACTTTCTCGTAATTTGACTTTTTAATAAATCAGTTAATTGAGAGTAACTATTCTCAAAGTATTTTATATTTTTTGTACATGGACTGTCTTTGCTTACGGAATGCATCAACTCTACTATGGAATAAAATTGACAATATTGCTATAAAATATATAAAAATAGTTTCTTTCGTTTTACAATCAGTTCTTTCTTTCTTTTTTATATTATGGCTTTAGCGTTTAGCTTTTTGCCAATGTCAATGTAATAAGAAGCAACGTGGTCAAGATAAGAGTCGATATGAGTCAAGTAAAATCGTCATCAAGTCGTCTTTAGTCCAGTCAGTAAGTCGTTTCGTTCTGCCCATCGTAAAGTGATATTGCTTTACGATGGGCAGAACGAAACGACTGACTGACTCTACTAAAGACGACTTGATGACGATTTTACTTGACATTGGCAAAAAGCTAGACGCTAATGCCATAATATATAAGAAAGAAAGAAAGATAGATAGATAGATAGATAAAAACTTTATTCCACAACACAATACACAAAACAAAATACATCAGAAGAAACATACAATAGACATTTACAAACAAATAAAAAGTACACACAAGTATAGGTATGTGCATTGTGCCCAGGAAAAGGTGCCTGGCTCAGCTGTAATGCCGCAGCGTTAGCCACGGCGCTGGTATTCTGCCAGTGCCTGAAAAATGGGGAAGAGGGAGAATGACATTAAGAGAGAAAAGAAGGGATGATGAAACAGTGTCACATAAATATATACTTTAATATATAAGTTGACAATTAATATATATATATATATATAATACACAAAATAGATGTTTCTATTACATTCTAGAGTTTTTAAGTATATAAAAGGAAAAATCTATAAATATATTTACATACTCTTACATACATTCACATAAATACATAATAATACTAATAATAATACTGATAATAATACTGTGCAACCTAGTTGTAATTGTCAATATCGTGCTCATATAAGAACATTCGATATTTACCTTTAAAGCTGGCCCGAGAGCGAAGGTCTCTAAGAGGGGGTGGGATGGATGGTGGGATGGCGGAAAGAAAAGAAAGATTACATTTTCTTAGACAGATATAACTTTTTTTTTCAGATGCCTTCACACCTCCTGTCAATTATTATCGAGCGAATTTTCCATACAATTTTAAACCTGAAGTACATAAAGAGAATGTGCCATTCCTGTATGCCCTTGCAGCTAACGATTCATTCCTGACCCCGCAGTTATTATTTGATGTTATGCAGAAACGTTACAGCAATATTGAAACAACGTTAGTAAAAGATACTGGTCATTTTATGCAACAAGAAGACCCAGTAAAAGTAAACGAGCTTATAAAAAAATATCTTCAAAAACTTAGTCTTTAGAATTTTTTTAAGCAATTTTATTTATTACTCTGTTATTTTGAACTGTTTTTATTGATTATTCGTATAGATGGGGAGTACAATGATACTAATAAAATTCAATTTTATATAAGATTATCTTTGTATTTTAATTAAATAGTACCTTATAACATATACCTATATTTTTTATTTTCCTAAAAGAGTATAAATATAATATAATTTAAACACAACATCAACAACAAGCTTACTCAGTGTAGTTTGTAGTACAAACACTACTCTTAGTTCTTACATACGCTAAAAATATGAGATTCCGCCATGGAATTATAACACTTATAACCGCAAATTGAACCGCAAAGTAGGGCCATTTCAAATTAGACAATTTTGTCTACTTAGATCGTTGCTGCAGTGCATCGCATCAATCTCATGTTTTTCGTAGTTTTCAATTTTGTCACATTTATATAGTAAATACTAAATATAATATAGCACCAACATTATCGATGGGCTTGTGTGCCTGTCCCATGACATGTATCCATAGTATAAGTGCTTTTTACACTTCTTTCTTTCTTTCTTTCTTATATATTATGGCATTAGCGTTTAGCTTTTTGCCAATATCAAGTAAAATCGTCATCAAGTTGTCTTTAGTAGAGTCAGTCAGTCGTTTCTTTCTGCCCTTCGTAAAGTGATAGTGAGCTTTACGAAGAACCTAGACGAATCTTGGAGCAATCGGAACGGCGCTACTAAGCGCTCTCAAATGAATTCTTCATTTCTTGGACACTTATTAGCTAGTTTACTGCATGATACACTATCACAATTCACAATCATACATTAAATCACTTTATGCACCAAAAAAAGAATATTCAATCGAGATTACATATAGACGCCGCACGATTCGCGCCAAAACCCTTTTTACACTTACATATATACAGTTTTAGCTTTTATATAAAAATACATAAATCAGGTATATACATAATTTTTGATAAACACAACAGTATAGGCATTTAAAACAGATGTGATTTGTTTATTCTGTATTTATTCGATACTCTGTGTGTGTTTGTTTCAAGGTCATGTCATACAAGTATTATCCGAATATTTTTAGATGCCAAATGAAATTTATTTCTATCTCTTTTTAACATACGGCCTTTGATAGAGCACATTTGAAGTAGCAAATTTCTTGTCGGTACTCTCATATAAAGACTTTTTAGTGTGCTCCTTATGAAAGCTAATGGCTGCCGTACCTTATTCGATAAACAGCTGATGTGTTTTATTTGATTTATCAAAAGTGCACAGTGTATTACTATTAAGCTCCTACATTTTATTATACTAAATAGATGCTCCGTCACTTGTGCTTAAACTTTATGCCACATACAGGGTAAGGATTTTAAAATTAACAGTCTTAAATAGCTTGACGACGAAGGTTTGAGTAAATTGTTGGTCTTTCAGATGTCACTGACCATACAACAAATAATTTTGGATGCAAAAAGACTCGCTGGCCGTCTAAAGGAACGTGAAACAGAAGCTGATGCTTTGCTGACCGAAACACAAACGGCTTACAGACAAATAAGCACGATGAAACAGGTACAGTAACCGTTTAGTGCCATTAATCTATATTCGAGTTTATTCAAAACAACTTTAGAAATTGCAAATAGGAATGAAAGGTTTACCATAGTACGCTATGAAATTAAGATTTATTGCTAAAATTGTATAATTGCATTCGTTTTGTCAATATTTATTAAAATTTTTGTTCTTTCTGCAGTACAAAGAAGAAGTCGACACTCTTAATGAAGCTTCAAGGGAAAGGCCTAGGGGTGAACTCATTGCTAGTATAGAAAGAGAATCTCGATTGATGAGAGATGTTCAGAGAGAAAATGGAGAGCTGAGAGCAGCTCTTGAAGATCACAGAAGAGCACTTGAGCTGATAATGTCCAAGTATAGACAGCACACAGAAAAGAGAATATGGGAATCTCAAATAGATTTCACATCTGCTATTAATGAGAAGCAACAAGAAGTATTTATTTTTCCGTGTTTTTAATTTAAAGTAGCATTTTAATGTAATTTATTGAAATATAGTTGTTTTACTACATTTAAGATAGCTTGCATAAGTCACCCGGGTCAATGCTGAACTAATCCAACATTAATCCTATTTATAATTTACAGTTAATCCGCCAACAGGCAGAACGCATAAATGAGATGACTAGTATCATGTACAAAGCAGTAAATATGGATGCACATGGAGATTCAAGAAAAGAGGAAGAATTGTACCAAAGACTTATTACTGAGAATAAGGTACACAATTTTAATTAGAATTTTTTTAAGCTTACCATAGTGTTTTTTTATATTGTTAATCAAAATGTACATATACATTAGTATTTTGTAATGTGTCATTGATTATCTGCTTAAGAATATAATTTTACTACTTGCATCTATTCATGTATTGTACACAATAAGTTTTTTCTTGAAACTGCATCAAAATCATTGATCATGATGATCATACATAGGGGCAAGAAAACAACTTTGTTTTATACTACGTAAAGTTTTACCTAAATACTTGCATACTTGCGAAGGCTCATTACTGAATATCTTAATAGTTTTTGTTTAAATTAGGTCTGCTATATATCTGGTAAATTCAGGGCATTTACAAAAGTCCACATGAAAAAACTCCCACTTTCTAGAAGTGCTATAAATAACCTCTAGATTATCCCATAGAATAAAGACTACTGATAGTACAAACATAAAAACTTAACTGTTCTTAAGTATTTAACCAATTCTGTGCGGCGGTGTTTTTCACAAACTTTTGTGCCTGGTGTCAACAAACATTCGTCCTTACATTTGTAACCTCACGGGCACCAGTGCATACACAAAAGATTTTTATGGTGCCTGTGTGGCATTATTCGGACGCAAATGATTGACTGTTATATCAAAAAACAGAATAAAAAGTTTAACGAAAATAAAATGGAAAGCTTATACTAGGATTTGGAATACCACTACAAATGACACTTACAGACTTTCTATTAATGCACTATATACATATATCTTTTGTTTGTTTCGTGATCATTTCGAGAGTACTTATTGTGTGTTTGATGGACAATGTTATCTTAAACATAAGTTTAAAAATAGTGTGTAATTAAATTATTAATTATTACAGGGTCTTCGTGAGATGCTCGATATCTCGAGACGTTATGGATCAGACAGACCATGTGCTCCACCAACAGAAGACAAGGACGTGCAGACCGACGGTCCGCCGCTGTCGGGTGCGTGACGACCTCCTCACGACCCCCGCCGCCTCTAAACCACCAACGCACCTCATACCCCGCTCATGAACGTTTCGCGATGACAGTGCTAGTGCTTTGTGTCTAAGAACAGCTTTCAGTCTCATTCACGTACCCTTTTGGTGCCGTCAAACATCCAAGGAAGGTCCTTGTAGAGAAGTCATATGTGACAATGCTACTAAGGAAATAGAAGCATGATAAAACTTTGAGTGTAAAGGCACTGACAAATTATTCCAAGGTGACTGCTACACCTATCTTTTTATTGGTTGTATTCTAATGTCGCTTTTCTGTGCTCAGCTCAGCTCAGCCTTTTCCAATAAATTTCGGGTTATACCTGTGGCATTACTGTGATCATTAGAATCTACATTAAGGTTAACATGCTACTAATGCCAGCTTTACCAATGTGTGTCAGGTTAAGGTATTAAACCAATTTTAAAAGTAATTATTCTAATTTAAATGTAGTAAAAACTGTATTGAATAGTTGTTCTAATGCTGAGCTAGTATCTCTTAAATAATAATGTGGACGTTTTTTATTACAACCTTAACAAATTACTTTTCAGACGCCTGTATCCAATGCAGGCGGTTATTTATAATAATTATGATACATGTGGTAAAATAGATTTATGTTAACAATATTGGTATTCACTCTATTCTTAACAATATAATATTTACTACATTTAAATTTTTTGTACATTCAAATTTGTAATGACATAAATGATTATGACAGGAAATGGGTATATGATTTAATTTCATTTGAAATCTCTCCAAGCTAATAATGTTAGAAATTTAATGTATTAGATGTACTGTGCTACTTAGACAATATGATATAAAATGGTATAGTTCTTATTGGATTTTTTTCTCTTTCATTTTAGTACATATTAAAATTAAGTAGTATTATTCTCTAGATATTTGTAATGTTAAATCTTATAACTCAGTAGTTTGAAATAGGTAGAGTTTTGATATTTATCATTTTCATTCTAATCTATGTGGGAGTATACAAAAAATAAATCTTATAACAAGAAATATTACATAAAATAGACCTAAGGCAAGAAAAAAACTGTATATTGTATATAGAACAATGCAGTAGAACCTAGATGCCCTTCTTCAAGTTGGCAAAATATCACAATTTCATAAAAAACAATATTTTATACTTTTATGTGGGATATATTTTAATAATATATCATACAATTGTAGTACTCATCCTTCATATAAATACTTATTGAATGAAAAAATTCCTAAGTGACATTTCATTCCTGTTGTTTTATGTAATCAGGGTTCTACTGCGGTACTAATAACTGTGAAACTGTTTAAAACAGTTGATTTTCTTTATAATTTAGTTATTTCATTTGATCTAGCATACTACAACAATGTTAAACAATAAAGCAATGAGGGCACAATCAAGATTTTATACATACGAAATTCAATCATAGAACCCTCGAAATTTGCACAGGGTAGATAATTCATACGATCTCTATTAAACGCCAAACTTTAATAGTAATAGAGCAATAATAACAGCTTTGTGTACAAAAACACCGAATCATCTACCTCTGAACAATTTACAATTCATATAAAAATTTAAAGAGGAAGGTATGTTAAAATATAAAAAAAGAAACATCTTCACCCAGAAATTTCAGTCACTTGAAGTGGATCCCAATTAACTTCAGCATATAAGTTCAATGTACAAAAAAGTTGCATCAAGAATGTATGGCCACATAAAAAAATTTTTTTTTACCATGTTCAATATAACTCTGGGATATATCTCTTATATAATCAACATCCTCACTATTGCAAAGAGTATTATATATCTCACATTATGATAAATGTATGTTAAAAAGCTACAAATGCGCCCTTGTTCATATAAATTTTGTATTGTCATTCATTTTGTTATTTATGTAATGACTGCATGAATCTGTATCATAGTTCAATTTACAAAAAGCACAATTTTGTACGATCTGCGCAATAATAGATAATACACATTTGTTTTTAGGTATTCAAATAATTTCGATTAATTTAAAAAAATATATATATTACATAACTTAGAATAAATTCCCTGTCAAATATTTAGTGACTATTAAAATATCCACTTACTTAAATTTCAAGGAAACACTTGATACAATATAACCAATATTTTTTCATGTAACATGTTCAGCTTTGGATGTTAGTAGATTAGAATAATAGGTTAATAGATAAAGAAAGGTAGTTTCTTTATAGTCGTGCGTAACTTATCAAAACTTATAGTATGGAAGCAATATAATGTGGACTGGATAGACGTCATGCCTGCTGCTTGATGAGAACTCGTTTGAAAAGCCGTCCTTGTTGGATGTCGGTAGACGGTAACGATTATATAGTTAGCATTAAATATATTTTTTAAAAACATGACATTGAATGGCAGATCATATTTAAGAGATTTTTATTCCCACACATTAATTAAACAATTAAATTTGCTTTATTCAATATTTAAATTAATGATAAAAAAATAACAATATTGGGATTCAAATAATCTACTCTCAATCGGTTAATGTTAGGTACTTAGCAGGCATTATGAATGGGAGAAAAAAATCATCAACAAAAAAACTGTCATACATTAATTATTGATTCTTTACCTCGTAATATTTCTCTATACCTAGAATGTTGATGCATTTTGTTGATTGTATCCCTGTTCAATTTTTAGTAATATAGTTTATCTAAGTACTAGAAATTGTTAAAATCTATTAGGAAATCCATGTGATTTTGAATTGTTCATACTGTTTTAGATTACTTAGTGTACCTTATTGATTATACATTTAAATTTAATTATTCAGTAAAAACTTTGGACATACATGATTTTACACAAAAATCAAGTTTTTTGTGATACTTTCTTTTTGGCATTATATTAATTTATCCATACCCCGCATAATTAAGAAAAAAACATCTGTCTTTGTCACTAATGAATATTAAGAATAAGTTTTAGAGAAGTTATATGAATTATTTTTCTTTAATAGTTACACTTACAAGGTAACAGTTTTGTAAAATTATATGAAAATAAAGTGATGTCCAAGAATGTTCATTTCAATATAATATATATATCCCAAAATATTTTATGTTTACTAAGTATATAAATTTATCTGGATCTGCATGTAATTATTATAGATGAGCATATTTTTTTCTTAAGATAAAACAAAACACCTGTCCTAAGTCTAAAATGGACTACATTTAATGTTTAATCGATTTCCTAATATTTAGCAAGTGGCGAGTCAACCTGTAATTAATTAATATTTTTTACAATTACAAAATTTAATCTATAATTTAAATAAAAAAGAGCAGTTGTTAAGAAAACTGTATATTCAGTTTATAAATCACACACTTCACATTCACCTAAACCTCTTCAGAAGCTAATCATACTCTGGCCTGAGTATATTCTGTTGGGAATCTGAAGGAGTGTTGTCCAATTGCTTGAATGTTAGGTAAGAGACCAGCATTTGGTATTATATTCCATGATAGAGTTAAAGTGACGTTATTGTGACCTCTGTAAAAAATGTTATAATGGTATATTTAAAAGAGACTCATTACGCAGATATTTTGCAACACCTTAATCATTTACTTATACCTATAGTCTCTATAGTACTTACTTTAAACCATTTCCATCATCCCAGAAATAGTACTTAATGTTCATATTCTTAAAATCTAATAGAGCATTTTCTCCTCTCAGAATAATTTTGTCCCATAATACTACTTGATTTAGTTCATTTGATGGTGTTATGTATTCTGCAGTAAGATACAAGAAAAGCTGTTTAACATTCCAATTGAATAGATTGGATAGATCAGTCTTGAGATCAAATGTTAAATAACCCAAGTCATTCTTTTCTCTGGAGGCACCATAATCTGGAACATTTTTTCTGTAACATGGAAATATCAATGAATTAAGAAAACAATACAATTTAAATATTGTTAATAAAATCGTATGAGTTCTATAGAGTACATATCACTAAACTTACACGACTACTTTGACTGTGTTCATATGAGCAGCAGTCCTATAATCTACTGTTAATGTTGATAGAAAACATAGGAAAGTAAGACATGCTAATACGCTTAATGTATATGTTAAAATAGCGTTTCCTCTCGTAAGCACGGAGTACATTTTGTTTTTTGACAAATCCTTGTATAATTAACACTGCTGTTCTTATTCCTTCAACACAAAAACAATCATAAGCTTTACTTTCATCAATTCCACGACAGCCGACAATAATTTTCAATTTTAGGTGACGTTTTGACATTAGTGTTACAGAGTAGATATGGAAGACACGTCAGTGTTCTTATGTGACTGTAGACTATATTATTATTGCCACAGATATAATTAAATTTTTGATGTGGCGAAGTTTCACCAATTTAGAAAACATGGTCTAAATTAAAGTTAAAATCGGATCGCTTCTTTAAAAGTACAGTTAAGTTGCACACTTATATTCAAATACTTTCAGATAAAGTTCGAAATTTTGTTTTGCTTGCCAATTTTTGTGCATGTTTTAATTATATTATATCTCAGTTATTTGATTTAGCAACAAAAGCAGAAGGAAAAACGTGATTTGTTCTATTTAGTAGATAAATAGGTATTTGACAAGAATAATAAAAATAACACTTTATTATAATATAATAAAATTTATTGTAATATAAGGTTTAATAAAAATAATACATTTTATGTCCTATTTTGAAATTCCTCTCAAAAAAGCTTTTCTTTTTCAAAAAACGTATGTTTTTGTTTAACGTGCTAAAGATAATAACTATTTTAAACAATAAAGTAAAGAATAAGACAGTAAAAGTAGAACTAGGGATTTAGGTCTGATTATTGAAGCGTCGTTGCACGGGACTCCCCCGGGGACAGACCGACAGAAGCACACGCGTGTGCGATAACTTCCAGATGTCTGTTCGTAACAGCCGCTTGTGATTGCCGTATCTAGGGTATCTACGGCTCTTGTACACATGTAGGTTGCATTTTCAGCTATAACAGAGAATATATTAATTTAAATACGCCTACCTATGTAGATTATTTAGCTACATAAGAATATAACATTTTTGGTTACACTTACGATGGCCGTTAAAGTAATATGTATATTGTGCGCAAACATCGTTTTGAGAAAGTATACAAGTTGTTTCTTCGAGGTGATGCGTCCATATGTATTCAATATCAGGCCATGTGCCATCCTCTGAAAATTAATAGTATTTCGTTAAATACATTTAGAGTAATTTTAGAATCACCTTTTTACGGAATTTCATAGTGTATTTTCGGTATACAGACGGATATTCTTTAACAAGTTACCTGATACAACCAGTGGTTGATGGCATGGCACTCCGTCGGATAATTGAGTGGCGTCACTGCACGTCGCGTTCATGAACACACTCTGGTTGTCATATCGAGGACCAAGCCATGTGAACTGAAAACACCGAGTACTGTTGCGGTCCGATTGCGCTATTACAGCTGCGCCTGTCAGAAACGTTGTTAATACAGGTTTGAATACATGATTTTTAAACAAAGCCTACAATCCATTATCGTTAGCATATCGTTAAAGTTAACTTATAAGCAATGCGTTAAATAGTAGAAGGTCAGAGCTAGTAGTGGATTTAAAATATTAGTCTCTCTCTATAGCCAACATTATTATGTATAATAGGATGATATTTGGTTGTTTGAATTTAATAGCATATAGCAAAACTAATGGACAGATTTTAATTAAATAGGAAATAACAAACTCTTTGCTTGGGAAAAACAAAGACTTCTTTTTATCGTGTTAGGATTCAAGGTGTTGCGAGATACAGTTAGTATTGAATAAAATAATAAGTATAAGAAGAAATTAAAGAGCTCACTGTTGCAATTTCTAGGAAAAAACTTAATCTATCTGGATGTCCGATAAAAGGTATACGAGCCATTACCAAGACTGTAACATTTATATGCTGCAGGGGAATACCCATTCGTTAGTTGCATGCAAATGCTGTATCGGAGCTGGCGGATTCAAAGTAAAATCGTTTATCCATAAATACACTTTAGTAGTCCCCTGTGTTTTGAATACCAAGAATAGGATTTGGGCAGCTTAAGATTACAGCCTGCTCAGGTTCGGAGAATGAAATTTAAAATAGACTTTTAACCCATTGAAAATGAACTAAATGCTAAGACTGCGTACACCATTATTTGATACACCAACATGAAAAACCTTCTTAAATATTCTCCTACTCAAATAAAACATAAAACTCGTTACTTACACAACATTAAGGTAACACCAAGTAGCGATATTATTTTCCACATTCTTCAAAGATTTTTCACGCCTTATCGTTTTTCTCACATTGTTTGTGTATGACACACAAAACCAATACACTCACTATCCCAAATATGTGCCTTTACTAAATTAATAACAAGTTTTTTAAATATTCATTTCTATTGTTTGATGTATTGACTTATCTTTGTACTTTTGCGATTCATTGAGTACTGATTGCAGGGATTTTGATAAGTCGATAATAATATTTCATATCTATAATGAGAAATCATATGCAAAGATAATTAATTAAAAAAGCGGATATTTGAATGTAGGACAGAATTTTGAAAAACAAAATGGATTTGTGTAGCGTAAAAAATGTTGTAATCCTATTTCTCATTTAGATTTTTAAAATAATTATTCGGAATTCTCCCATAAATAATTTAATTATCTAATTCGATAAATTATGTTGAGTTCGGAGTTTGTATTCATAATTTAAGAAACACTAATAATTCATGTAATGAAATATTTTAATGTTTAGTCATTTGTATTGTGTTATGTGTATCTAATGTGTTCATATAGGTTAGAGGCGACAAAACGTTAAGTACCTATAATAATTCTATTAACAGTAGATAAAAAAGATGTTTCAGGAGATGAATGAAAAGCAATCTTTCAGCAATATTCAGGTATCGTGGAAATATAAAGTGCGCTGAACGAAGGGTTCGAAAAAAGTACATTGCGAATTTGCATGGAAGTGTACTGAAGGGCAAAGCCATATCGTAATAACATTACTCCCGCTTCGGCATCGGCAGACGATAAGCCGATTTCGTCTAACCTCGTTCGATCAGCGAGTACGGAGCACTCCCATTGCTCAGATTTATGACGTACCGATATGACGCAGTTTTAATACGTTTTGAATCTGCAAAATGGAATTCTGCTTTCGTATTTTATTTATAGCCTAAAAATGTATATTTATAATTTTATATGTATTCCCAAGGAATACAATCTTTTAAAGTCAGGGTGAATAGGCTCATAAGCAGGCATGATAGTTTGGACCGCATCTTCGTTGATGAACAGGCGAGTATTTACTACCTGAATGACATTGCAACATAAATTTAAGAAAATATTGAAAGTTTCTACGTTAAAAGATATTCTTAGGTTTAACTTTTCTACATAAAATTGATGATCTGTTTATAAGTAGCCTAAATGTTTAAGGTTCAACATACGATCTAAGTTAAAATTGCTAATCTTTTTAAATCCTTTCACTTCTTTTTTTTACGTGATTTTAAATATCGTAATGTTCATCATCTTATTATGATATTATATTTACATCCAAACTCCTCACTAAATTGAGAGTTTTTTTGGCGCGTCACCTGATGTGAAGTGATCAGCGCCGCCCATGAGCACGAGTGTGTTGCCGGCCGGAGTCATAAGAGGTTTAATCATCTATCTAATCTATCCATTTTATTTGTGAGGAAAACGATATTTGTTTTTACGAAAGTGATGTTGTTTTCCTATAAATGAAAAAGTGAAGTAGTAATGCTGCATTATTTCATTTAACTTATAATTGGATATTTGTAGTCAGCTTTTAATGTTAACAATTCCTAATATTTCCTTCAAAAATAAAATGTAGGTAAGTATATACAAAAAAAATGTCATAGAATTTGCAGAGGTTCAGTCAGCTTTATAAAAGCTTTCATTAATCTTAGTTTTACCAGTCAGGTCTTGTTTCTTTTGACACCAAGGCTTTGTCTTAAGCAGTTTTAATTAAGATATCAGTTAAATGTATTTTCTTTTTCAAACATCGGGAATTCAAGAATTACCTCTTAGATTTTTTAACAATTCATTAATGAATAATTAGTTTTGGATAACTAATGACAGTTAAGATGAAGAAGCTTTAATACAAACTAATTAGAAATTTTTAATTTTAGGATATTTTACAAAATCTGCTGATAGAAGTTCAGTTCTTATTAGACAAATGAAGGTTGTAAATTAAACTTCAATATCCTTATATAAAAATTTATTTAAAGCAATCGTGGCTTTATATTAAAACGTATAAAAGGGTACAGAATATCTTTTTAAGAAGTTACGTCTTACTTGTAGAATATTTATATACAAAACTATTTAATAGTAAAAAAGTATAAATAGGATATTTACAAAAATTACAAGTTCTTAGCATATTAAAATATATCTATACATCGTAGGCACTAAAGTATGGAATGTTATGTTATCCTTATATCATACAGCGTTATAATTTATAATAAGCGCACTTTATCAGTTCATTTATTACGCATTTCAATTTTAAAAGTTCACGCATTGATTCACTTCACAATTGTTTTCCACTTTAACTTAATTATTATATATCAATTTATCACATTACTTATTTACGGCACAGTTCCCTATACAGCTTACTAAATCTGATTTAGCCTACATAAGGGAAAGGTGCAAAGGCTGGCGGGAAATAGCCAGGAAAGCCAGCAGCGCTGGGCTGGACTGGTACAGAGGATGTTATATATGATGTTAACACAGTTGGTACTACAGCAGTCGAAAACAATGTAGTGTACACTGTTTTAGCTCCAAATGTAAGTTTCAGAACCTTGCTGTTGGTGGCAGTGACCTCCGTGTTTAATACAACAGGTGTCGAAGTGACGGTAAATTGTTGTTGAGGGAATAAAGGATTAAGAGGAAGGGCTGGAAGACTGCTAGTTCCCACTTCAAACTCTGTCTTTGTAACTGTAGCGACAGGGCGTGATATAGTGCTGTGTATAGTACTCTTACCGTCGAAGACGGGTATGACATGAGACTCGTAAATAGTTTCAAATTTGAGTATTGGTTTTGACGTAGTCACTACATTTGGAATTTGGGCTGCAGCTGCTGGATTAAGCAGGCGAAGCAATGCTAGTTGTTGTGCTTGCTCTGGAGTCAATGCTGGAGTAGGTGGGTTTGGCGCTTCTGTTACGTGATTATTTTTGTTCTGCCCGTGCGCTTTCTTAAGTCGTAAGTGATTATCTCTATATTTATCAATTTCGGTAAGGTCAAAGTCGGATCCTATATTAGCAAGATCTAAGTCAGGAGGGAACACTCGTCTTGGAACTCCATCTTCGTCTTCATTGCTGTCACCAAAGTCTAGCTCCAAATGCAGTTCAGATCCAGCTTCATCCAGACGACTGTTGAATTCTTTGAGTGTCTTACTTGGTATAAATTGGAAGAAGTCCATTGGAGGTAACGTTTTAGTAGCAGTCACAAATCGGGTAACTTGATAGGTTTGTATAAATGTAAGACTGCTGGTAATGTTGGCATCTCTCACAATCGGTAATATATGTGTTTTCAACATGTTTTGAGTAGTGCTGAAAGTTTCAGTCACCGTTTCTAGAGGAGGTGTTTCAACATCAGATGACAGAGTAATAGCTGGTAAAGTAGCGATACTTGAATCTAAAAGATAGTGATCTTTTCCGTAAGGTGATGCTGTCGCTAATATATTTTCTGTCAACGGTTCATTGAGAGAACTTTGCGAATTGTATGATAACGTCGGCTCAATCCGCTTTTCAATCGTCGTTGTTACTGTTATAATACGGGTATTTTTTACCCGTCCAACCTGTACATAAAAAGTGTAAGTTAAATATGTTGCCAAAATTTAAAATAACTAATTACTAAAAATGTTTAATACCTACCTGAAAAGTGTATGGTGATTTAAGAGTTGCAATTTCATAGTAAACGTCTTGGAAGTTGGCCGGCGTTGATATTTCTACTTTTAAAGTTTCAACTGGCGGGGGCTTTTCAATGGAATTATCTTCCGTGTCATTATCCAAGAGTGTACCAGGACCAGTTTGAGATCCTGATAATTCTAGGTCGTTGTCGGATCGAGCTTGGGGAGTTACATCATTAGACTGTAAATCATCAAACAATGGATTTGTGTTGGGAGTCGTTTGTTGTTCGTCTTCACCATTCATTTTTCGAATTGTGACTTTGGGTTTGGGACTGGTCTTATATTGCCAGCGTCCAGAACCAGGGGCTCGGTTAAGTTTAAATTTATAAACACTAGTTGTCGCAGAAGATGCAACTTGTTCGACAGCGGATGGTTGGATTCGTGGCTTGAAACCACGCCGCGATTGGCTATCATTATTGCTTGAAGGAGTTACAGTTGTTTTGTGACCAGAATTGCGGTTGCTTTTTCTTCTATTTGAGAAAGATGGTGACGATGGTTCACTGAAAACAGAGACGGTTGCCAGTTGAGGGGTATTTGTAGGTCGACCAAAGCGTGTACTGAAAATAGACATAATGCGTGTGACACATTGGTGCAAAAGTGATTTTAAAGATTATTTATTTACAGTATGTACAAAATTGTATTGTAAGGTGCGATACGTGCGCAAAATCAATGTACAAAATAACATACATGATATAAAAGGATCATAGTTTACCTTAGTGTTCGTTGGCCACTTGAAGAATTTCTGTTTTTAAATTTTTTAGATTGATTAGCTGGTTCAGCACTGTCATTTTCACTGTTGCTTTGAGATCTATGTCTATTTTTAAAAGAACTACCACTGTTCGTTTGGCGCCTTGTTGTCTTCGTGTTAAATTCTTCATCTCCACTTACTGATGGTGTTGGTTCTAAGTTATGTCTATGATTTTTAGAAATAGCAGGTGCAGCAGTTTTTAATATTCTATGTGTAGGGCTTGGTGCTATCTTTCCCTTGTGGCCAGATTGTAGAACCTTCGAGTTACTGTTTAGTACTTGCGCATATTTTCCAGATATGTATGTCCCTATAACACTTGTTTCATGGACTGTTGTCAGACCATCCTTTACTATTGTTCCACCAAGAGTCGTTACAAGTCCGAGGGGATGTTCTTCATCGTCGGATGGCGGAGGTGGCGGATGAACTCGATTTTTATGATTTTTAGGTTTTTGAGGATGAGCTTTGGATGGACGTATATTAATTACGCGGTATGTTTCTTCAACAAATTCAGATGGTTGTCTTGAAAGGTAATCATATTCAGGTTCCCCTATATTATTATTTCTCACCAAAATTGGTTCCTCATCGCTTTGACTTGATTTTATTTCAACCACTTTATCAACTTTAGAGTTAATAATGGATGGTGCTGCGTTTTGTTTGACTTCTACTTTGCTGCTTACTACATTAGTTACACTTTTCACGGATTGTTTATTTTGTTTTTTACTGGATTGAGATGATTGTTTATTTGCCTTTGCTGTTGACTGCTTAGGAGGATTATTTTCAACTATTTTTGAGGGACCAGCAAAAACTTCAACTTTTGTTATAATTTGTTTTTGTTCCTTGATAATCGCTTTCGGCTTTTCTTCAGATTTTGGAGAAGAACTTACAACAGACACAGAACTAGAAGCTACTGGTGAATTCGCTTTGTTAGTTTTATCTTTATCTGTAATTTTACTTGGTTGTATAGCGTCTGGTTTTATTGTGTTAATTGGGGGAGGCTTGGTTTCTATGACATTTTCTTGCACTGATTTTTCAGTCTTGGATTGTTCTAAAACAGGAATAAAGGATAATTTAATTGTGACAGTAAATAATTGAAAAAAAAAACAACAAAATCATGTCAAAAATGCACCTGGCGGTGGAGCAGACTGCGGCGAAAATACCATAACAGTGTTTCCAATCGTTGTTGTAAAATCAAGAAAGCCGTAGACAGTTTGCGTTAGAAAGTTTGCCGGATTGGCTGACGTATTGCTGCCTGAAAATAATAAACCAAATATATGTTATATTTAATTGCGCTAAATCACGAAAATATAACTTTAGCTTATAGGGATAATGATAGTAAAGAGGGATAAGACAACATGAGTGGATGAACATTCGTTAAAAACGTAACGATAAAAAGCCATTGAAAATGTTACTTCAATATCATTTGATGGTTAATGGTGCGTATTACTGCCATCCTAGAGCTAAAAAAGAGTAAAGATACAAACAAAGTAATTTAAAACATGCGTATCGTTGAATTAATGATGTGTAATGCCGTTTAGCAAAATATTTGTTCGGATAAAATACTTTTTGTCATATATTAGGCTAACATCTCAACAAAATAGAAATAATAAAGATTTTATGTTCTTTTTACGATTAAAATTTGTTTCAGAGATCGTAAATTATATTGGAATTAAAAACTTGATTTGATCGTTTTTCAATATCGTTCTCATGCTGCAGAGATATCGTTACACATAGTTGCAAGCAACATCCAATTTGAAAGTTCAGCATGAAATCATAAAATTGCGGCTTTATCGTGCATCGGTGCCAAAATCAAATTTATATTGCATTCTCGCATTGGAAAGTAGGTAACAAAATTCAGGCAGAGTCGTTTCTCTATATTCTTGTTACTTCCGCTCAGTTTGCTAACAAGTGAACTGAGATAGTCCACCTTTGATAAGGATCTATGCTTCCAATTACTTTGTTCTTATTGTCCCAACCTACTTACTCACTAATAAATTTCCATTAATATACTTAGTAAAAACTAGGTTTTATCATTTATGTCAATACGACATAGAATATAAATAAATGTACGAACCAACGAGAATATAACTTAAGTTGCATATGTTTCTAAATTTCGTAAACAACAGGCAGTTTATTGTGAAATATATGAGCTTTTGTAAAGCGTAATAAGGCTTCTGATTTAAGGTTAGATCGGATGTTTAGCAGATTTTAATGAATGTTCAACCTTTGGTTCATGAGTCACGGACAGGTGTGTATACTTTATTATGGTAATAGTAATATTGAATATCTAAAAGCATTTAAAATAAATAATAATTTTGAACTTAATGACAAAATAGAAAGAGCTATATACGTACATAATGAGGCAGAAATAGCTAGTACAAAAATCATCCGGAAATCCATGGCGTACATTTTGATCGTCTTCTCTTGTCTCTCAATTGTTTTTTCTTATTTCTTGATTAGCTAAATTCGTTGTGCAATCCCATTTTGTTAGCTTAAACCGCAACCTGAAACAAAAAATGAAAAAATTAAGAACTTTCCTCTCATACTCTTTTGTAAGGGTTCAAGACGTTAAAACAATCCAAACAGTTCATCTAATTAAATGCAAACTGTACGAAATAAACTGTTATAAAACAAATGATTCTCGTACAATATACGCATCGGTGGACAAAATAATCACTCAACATGCAAATCGGTTCGTGGAGCGAACTCGCCCTCTCATTTCATTGGTATACCAATTCATTGCACAAAACCAATATAGCTTTTAGCATAAACATGTTTGTTTGCTACACTTATTTACGCAAGTGTCGATGGTTTCGCTGTATTAAAATACCGAATATAGTCTTTCAATTAAACGGATATTTGGTTTTCAAACACAAAATGGTGGTGATTAAATTTAGAATTTGATGTTAGAATGTTACGTATGAAATAATTAAATCTATAGTAGTAATGTTGTGCGCAAGTTTGTAACAGCTAAGTAAATGAGGCGTCAGTTAGTCCCATTATTACTTATGATGATCGACGAGCGATTACACTTGGTAATTCACGATCGGCATCCATTGTGGGGTTGCGGCATTTGGAGGCACGACTGAAGGATCTAAGGTCGAATAGGTTAGCTCTGGAATTTGCAGTGCAATACGAAATGTCTTTAATAGGATCGATAGTTACGTATTCGTATGTTGAGATGATTAAATTCCTTTGAAACGTTATAAATATATTATAAGATTTTATAGTAGGCATATAAGTGACTATAGTTATAAATACTTATGCGTGCTCAAGGACAGTTCTTGTTATATAATTATATTCTTTTTATATAATATATTTTGCTTCTTTTTTAAGTAATGTCAATAATCTGCTTTCATACTCGTAGTTTTTGGCTTGTTAAATACAGTTACCTATAAATTTCCTGATCATTAAGCTTGTGCTCAAAGGTTGATGATAAGAATTAGAGTAATTTTAATAAAGAGGTAAAAACTTATAGGCCAAAAATAAACACGAAGTACTTAATACGTACCAAGAGAGTAGAAATAAACAATAAAAATAATTATAATTATACTATTAAACAAATTATAGCTACGTTCCTGTATTGCATACCAATAGAATAAGTACATAATTTGATATAGTATACAGTAATCGGTTAGGCATCTGTGAGATACGTCAGAATGCTTTCAGTGTTAGCTTGGTGGCATCTGAACTGAATTCCTGTGTAAATTGGCGTCTATTGTGCTCATCCAGCCGGTCCAGCGCAGTCGACATTATTGAAGGCATTTGAATGCTTACTAAGTTCCAATCGGAGGCACCCGTTCAATTTGAATATAGCAATACCAGTCAAGGCAGAAGATCGCTACCGTTTGTATGTAATGCAAATTTATACGACACTCGACTTAATACACTTATCTGTTATCACGATACAGAGCAGAGAAGCGACAAAAAAAAAGATGTGCATTAAAAGCAGTAAAGGTTTAAATAGTAATAGGAAAAGAAATTTTATATGGTATGGATATTAAAAATGACTTAATTTTATTTCTAAAAGGAATTGAATTTAACATAAAATTTGGACACATATAGAGAGCTAGTGTGAAGAAAGGCACGTCAAGAGGGGATTTAATATTAAAAAGTGCTTTAAAAACTCAAAGAACGATCCACTCGTCGTAGCGTAAGGATGCCATCAAAGGTCTGCAAAGGAAGGGTGGATGAGTGTTTGCTCGCGAGATGAGCGGTGTTGTGGCTTCTGTCTGCAACTATTCATGCACTATATGACTCGACTTACACACGACATACAGGAAGATGGAACGCCATGGTTTGGGTCTATTCACGACACCACCTTTGTATGCATTGTGATTTGTGATGTATAAGCGTAGATTTCGGATTGGATTCTTTATTCAGAATACTTTATGGAAAAAACTTACAAAAATACTCGGATTCAATCGGTTTAACTATGCATGTTGTTTATTATATGTGCTAAAATCGTGGCTTGAGAAAAAACAATTAGTATTTAACTTTAATTAGTATTCTAACTAAGAATATCTTTAAATGATAGGTACCTACTTACTATAAATGACGATAGTTTTGACATGTGATTTCCAATACCTAGAATGCACTTAATGATATGGATAGTTTGGTCTAACGTTGAATTTTCAGACATATTTAATATCATCGATTTCAATGGCTCAAGCCTGAGCTTTCATAAAGTGCCGCGTAAGTACCTAATCTAGGGTCTTAGCGTATATTGAAGCGTAATATTTCTAGCATACGGCACTTGATATCCCATATTAGGAACTATGAAAATATTTAACGTTTGTTGTTGTTGGACAATATTTATTGCTTTAAATTTTTAACACCTCTGGATAAATGAAATTTAATTTATATTCAGGAGGACATGAGTCTCAAAGTAGGTACGTCCGTCATAAATATTTGATGATGGATTGGTTTAATACATTTGAGATATTCGATAATAAATTTTGTTGGTACTAAACAACGCATTGATATATAAATACACCACCTATAAGGCTCAATAATTATACGTAGTATTGGGAAAAAGTGTAAGTCAAGTTTTCTTCTATAAAGACGAAGCCAACTTTACATAGTGGTGTTCATGTATGTATTAGCAACTCCTTACGTATATAATAAATTGTATATAATATATAATATATTATATCTATATGTGTGCAAGAGAAATATAAAATATAATAGATGATAAAGATGTTTTTTTTTTATATTTGATTACTTACTTGCAATGATTATTAAAATAATATCAATAAAGTTTTATTTAACAATGTCTCTGTTTAAAGTTAACACGTAAATTTTCATGTGATTAAGCAGAATTGTACGAAGGTTTGGCTGCAGCCCAAGCACGTATTGCATTTTATTCAAAATGTTGACGTGAAGGATAAAGTTCTATTATTTTACTACTTCGACGCGACCTGCATTTGTAAGAATCTGTTTTTTCAATTAAAGATACAACAAGAAGGCGATCAAATGAATTGTAACAAGAGTTAAATAGATATTAAAAATCCTTTAGGGTTGAGCCTGATCAAGTAAAATTGTATAAAAACTGACAATTTGCACTGGTTAACTGAATCATCTAAGTAAGTTATAGGGAAGATTGAAGCAAGTAAGTAAATAAGTCACGCAAACTTAGTTTAATATCATCAAGAACCGCAAGCTAAGCTTTATAAATTAATACTTACGAAATGACGTCAATGTTAACGGATCAGATAGTGTAAGTTAGTTGATGAAGACATAATCTCTTCGAAACATTGTTTGAATGTGAGCTTGCTTAACAAAGCCGCAGGTACTTGGCTTCGAATTCACTGGAAATGTTTACGCGATTTCCCAGTGCTTTCCCCGTAACTCCTTCACAGATTCTAGAACATTCTGACTTTTATGATTATAGTAAACTGCTTTTAAATAGAGATAAATATTTTATATATTATTGTTATGTAAGAATCAAAAGAACTCCGTATGCTTTTAATATCTGTAATATTTGACAATTACATCCTGGCACGTGCAATGTTGTTTTAATATCAGCATTGTGTAAACATTCTCAACTATACAAAACCATTTCAATTTCTAACAAGAACGATTACCGTCCCTGGGTAGCGTTTTAGTAATAACTTAAGGCTTGATCAACATCGCTATGAGTCAGGAGGGCGAAACACGAAGGGCGCGCCAAATGAGCCCGCGATAACAATAACCGATGCGAATGCTATTCTTACTCACGGTAACGCCTACACATAATATTTGAATTTCCAATTGAGCGTGGATTTATTGCGCATCATTCTATGTAGACACTGTGAAATGTGACCTTTAATCGTGTTCACCGTCTTCGAAAAGGAAGGTTTTAATTCGGTTGGAATCTGTCAGATTAGTATTAGTATATTTAGTATACATTTTTTACACGTGCTTTACGTGTATTTTAGGTTATATGTACGTATAGCGTAATTAAAAGTTAGACACATCCAGATGTTATTTTATATAAATAAGAAGTAGTATACAGTGAAAAAAGTCTATTTTATTAAATTCAGTTCAGTTTTTTTTAATTTAGTTATATAAAGAATATCTGTTCAGTATTGAAAGTAGCTCCTCAAAGAAAATAAAAGATTGGACATTGAAGAAATACCAAGTAGTGCCATATTAAATTATGAAAATTAAAATGAAATCTTACGTGTTTAATATAAATCCATGTATATCTTGGATTAATTAAATTGTCGATGTATCCTTTACTAAATACAATAGTTCGTGCTTTGTTTCTTAATTACAAAATACCTAAATAAATTATTCGCATCTCATAAATCCTATATTTTGTGTGATAAAATCGTATTGGTGTTAAAGATTTTAATTTGAGATAGTTTGTTATAATTCTTAATACTTAAATTTGTATTTTACATATGAGAAGGAGGTGCATCCAAAGTCTACATGGTATAGTATAGCTCGATCGATTCTCATCGGAGGTCAGACTAAAGGCAAGAGAATATTGTTTGTCACAAAATTTATTATGGCGACAGAGCGCGGTCCGGGCGCTCGACCAATACAGCCAATATATTGAGTTAGATAACACTCTTACAAAGCGCAAACATATTTTTGCGTCTTGATATTTCGCCTGTTAGTAATGTTGTTATCGTTGGTGTCATTCGTATATTTATTGCGTATTAGCGTATTTTTTCTCATCACAAAAGCTAACACGGAACCGTTATAAGATTAAATTTCACCATTTTTTTTGTCTGTTGTTCTGTTTGGTAATACCCTCTTAACTAAAACTAATACCTACGTACTAAGGTCTACAGCTGATGAAGATAAGGAAACTATTTTCTAATTGATTCTTTATTGATATCGATTCGAAAGAATATCTTGGTTCTGTTGGCTCGTTTTTAATCTCTTAGCAAGAGATGAATCGCTAGACGAAGCACAAAGTTTAAGAAAAGCCGCTAGCAGCTTTTAACGTAACGTACTTTCGTAGTCGATACAAAATACGTATGAAAAACAAAATATTTGTTTATAAAATATTTCTTGTCCATATATTTTAGCCTCTATTGAAGCAAAACAAACAAAGGAGCAAGAGGACACGCCATTAATCTGCGTGGGTTACGGTCAAAGGCTTATGAGATTACGATATTTTTATCAAACTGTCACTCCTAAATCTAAACCCCAATTTAGTAACTACTTTTTTCAATCCTTTATTGATTTTTTACGGTAGTGGTTTTATTTATTAGTAACCGATTATTTAAATAGATGAAGACACATTCTCAATGAAAAAACAGAGTTTTAAAATTTATTTGAAATGAATATTTTATCCCTACCAACGATAATGGTGGAGTAAACTTTCGTAAGCAAACAATATTTAAGCGCTAAAAATCTACGGAGATAATCCGATCATTGACCTTAAAGGGTTTAAAAAAGTTTGAAGATAAATAATCAAAGGTATAATCGACCCTTTGTTAAAGAAATCGCATTAAGGAATAAATATTCAATAATATCAATGTAAAATATGCAGTCAGTTATTTAAATATTGTATTATTAATAATTATGATCGTAATAAAAATTAATATTTGTAGTTATTTATCTCCTTTATAGGTAATAGAATTGTTGGCGTGTAGGCTTGGAAGTTTCTTAATTTGGGATTATAGGCAATAGTGAGAAAAGTTGCTTCAGAAACCGCTCTTAACAAGGATTGTTATTTCATTCGAATAACTAGTTAAACAACTCTTTGTTCCTGTATCTTTTAGTGTCTAAGGCAATGGAATCAATCTCAGTATATCACTAAAAAGTAATTAATTATACGCCCTGAGATCTTTAAGGCTACGACGCGACGGTCGACGAAGGTTGGAATTCTTTTCTACGTTAGCATTCTTTTACTGAATAATTCATGTGCATTTAATTGAATAACATTTAAATTCATTAGTACGGCTATTCTTTTCTGTTTTTCATTTTTATTCGATTGCCGAGGAAAAAGAATACTCGATGTCGAGTGCGAAAATGTCAATGGTTTTAAGAAGTAATTATCATAAAATTTAGCTTTAATGGTACGGAGCTGAAATATCATTTCCCATTGACTTTTAATGGGGATATTCGTTCCACTTATCTATTTCAATGGGATTTTGAATTTTATATTAGAGTTTTATGCGATTTTTTTATTGTTATAAAACCTCAGCATTAGCTTTTAAAATTTTTATCGTTCTTTTTGGTTTCATTAAAAGTTCATTTCTTCTACAAAGAGTCCTAAAAGTTGATGAAAACAATCACTAGGACGAGAGACGAGAGGAATAAGTGTCATAATATTTTAATTAATTAAAAAATAAAGCATGTAGCATTTCATTGTCACAAGCTATTTTTAACCCCGATGCAAAAAGAGGAGTGTTATAAGTTTGACGTGTCTGCTGTCTGTCTGTGGCATCATAGCTCCCGAACGAATGAACCGATTTCAATTTAGTTTTTTTTTATTACAGGTGTTTTATGGGCAAGTGTTCTTAGACATGTTTGATAAAAATCGATTCAGCCGTTTAAAAGTTATGGGGAGTTAAGTTGGGATGAAAACCGAATGTCTGCAAATATGCAAAACAACAACTTTTATAAGTTTGACGTGTATGTCTGCCTGTCTGTCGGGGGTTTTTATAATTTTTAATATAATATTATATAATTTTAAATGTTCATCAATTTCTATAATCGTCTATTCCCATATGTACATATGAAAACAGAAAATAAGATATTTAATATTCAAAGAACGGCATTTACTGCAAGAAAGCAGTGTCTATTTGTATCAAATAGAAAATTCTTTTCCGAGATTAAGTTACAGCGAGTCGCTGGCATTGTCTGCAAACTAATATACGTGTATTAGTACTCAATTTCGAAGGCCGTCGGAGGCTGCCCACTTTGTCTCCTGTCTGAATGTTAAATGTCCCGTTCTCGCTGTATTTGTTTACAGGAAATCCGAGGTACGAATAAGTCCGTTTGTAAGTAGAACTCGTGTACTGAATAAATTGTTTTCAATATCTCGCACTGTTTTCTCATATTTGTATCTCCGCTATTTTATGCGCTGTCCCCGATTCAGAATGTGCTACTCTTTCATTTTGACAGTAAAATTTGAGTTTCATCTGTTACTTGTTTAAAGAATACCGTGTTACAAAATACTTCTAGATATAGCAATGTATCGAGATATGTATTTAATTCTCAAATGATTAAAACAATGTAAAAGACCTAAATAATACTAACAAAGGTACAAGAGCTCAGGGTTCACGATAATTGCTAGAGTTAACAACGCATCATTTGTACATGATGTAGGGGCATTTTGCGTATATTAAACTTCACACATTAGCCTGGAGATTATAATAGTTGTACGCTAATGTGCATTAACCCTAGCGACCTTATATTGTTAGCTGCGGTTCTCCTTAATTGTTGTTAATAAACATAATTTTATAGCTCCAACTTTGAATTAGTTGAACTTGATGTTAATCGCCCATTTATTACCGTTAATTCTTGGGTGCAAACATTTCTAAGGGTTAGTTTGCTTAGGAAGTTTTTATAGGTCGTACGTTCGTTTTCAAGTTGTAAGTTTTTCTATTGCCTTGAAAAATTTAAAATGTATTAGCACCTTGCTGAGGTGAATAAAATTTTATGAGGCTTATACAAATATAGCGATAAGTTTCAGCTTTATAATTGATATAAACGTATTAGGTAAGTGCTAACGCGATTATGGAATTCAACACGCATATTATGTCGAATTAACCTTAACATATTATGATGACATAAGGATATTCAAATACACAATACAATTAGCACATTATAAAACATTACTTATCCTTATTTCTGAATTATATTGAGATAAATAAATCCGTATACAAAGAGTTTTCAGATAGCTTGCATCTACTTAAGTGCGATCTCATTCATCTAACCGATGTCAAATTAAGTTTTAAAGGAAATTTACAAACGATTCGGAAATGATCGTCGTGTATTCAATTTCCTTAACATATTCGAGGGGCGTCGATAATGCACTCACATCATTTCAATTCTATTTGTGCGATCGAATAAAAGGGTAGAATAGCAAACAGTGGAATGGTCGGTCCGCGAATTGATATCGGCGGCGGTAAGCAGCCGCTTGTTATGGAGATTGCCTCAAGATTATAATCGAATGGAAACGTAAACAAACTTTTGGCGCTACGTGCCGGGAATACAAAAATGTTGGCCGATTCTAATTTCACGGCGTGACGAAGAGCCCTTGTCATTTTCTTGACTGTTGCGGATATTTTCAATTTTCCCCATGGTGCCTCCTTTTTATTAGTTGTTGTTTCGACTTGAATACTAATTGGCATATAATAGGTAAGGATTAAAATTCACGATACAACTCTCGTTCCTAATCCG
>JADANM010005989.1:3084841-3095382 GCA_026213755.1 Eurema hecabe | reverse complement strand
TTTGTTAATTTGTTTGCATTGTTTTTTTAATAATATAATATTATTATCTTATGCAAATATGTTTTGTGTTGAAAATTTGTAAAGGATGTTAGTTAGTTTATCGACTATCACGTAAAAAGTAAATAGCTCGCGTGGAAAACCGAGGCTTATGACTAGTTAATAATGAAATGTATAGTATTTGATTGTAGACAATTCTAACACGAACTATTCCGTCTTAGTGTATAATTTCGGCTAAAATTGGTTTTGTTAGTCTACAATTAGTGGAGCGGAATCATTAAATATTCTACAAGTCTGCTAACTGCACGTAGATTTTAATGGGCTGTTATGATCTGTATGAAGATGAAATATGCGAAATAGCAACGTTTATTACAGCTTTAGAGAAATTTCATAAAAACAAATTTTGATAGTATTTTTTACATTTTATAACCCGAAAATAATCCTGAAATCACTGAAATAATAGAGAGTCTGGACGGACGAACAAAGAAATTGTTATGTTAGCATTCGTAATAGAGCGAGCGAGTGTTACTAGAGATGTAGGAAAGAGTTATCGTGTGCTTTCCACAGACAGGTTCCGTCTGTTTCTAATGCTATCAATACGATTGTAAGATACTTTTTTGTCTTTTCTTTTAGTAAGAGAAGTATTTTAAAAACAATCGGTGTTTCTCCATGCCTTTTAAGACTTGCTCACAGGTGATTATACGAGTGTATTCCTAGGTTCCTATGGGCTTTCGTTACTCTTACCATCAGGAGTGCGTCCAGCTCGTCTCCCCTCTTCATATTATAAAAAAAAAGGTTCATATGTTACATAAGCTTCCGGTTTGAATTTAGTTGTATAAATTAATTAACATTTTGTTAAACTGGACCGCTCTTTTCAAAGAGTTAATTTACAGATACTAAAATAGTCAAAATCGATTGAATACTCAGAATCGAAATTCAATTCAAACGAAATCCGCTAACGAACAAAGCTACACAATACTGTATTATTTAACTCAAGTTTAAGCTTATTACGAAATTATTATTCATAAAATGTAATTATCACTGATAATAACACAATACCCACACCGCGGGACGAAAAGCAGCTTATATGAATAGATTTCGCGATATCTACAATATCGTTGTGATCCTTTAATGAATAATTTATTTTAATATAATTATGTAGGAGCTGTCGAAATGTAATTACGGAGGCACGAAGATGGGGGATTTTCATATTGGCGCGGAAAACATGTAAATGAAAGGATCAATATAGCGTAGGTCGGGGACCCGTGACAATCGCTTCCATTATTGTAGCGTATATTTTACAATATATGCTAATACCAAATGCTTGTTGCTATGGAAATTTTATTTTAAATCGTCGTCAAAAGAAAAGGTTTCATTCGGCCGTATATATTCTTTCTGTGTTTGTGTAAATTACTGTCTTTTGTAAACCATTTTATTTTGGATAGGAGATATTTTAGAATTAGAAAAAAGGGTGACGGCTTCCAGAGATTTTACTTAATATTGAATTAAACTTTTCTTTCAACAATCACTTTTGTGATTTTGACCGTAGTATGTCTCAGAGATAGTAGTATATATCGATAATATCGAATATTTCGCTTGAAAATACGCTATCCAACATAAGACAAACATGTTTGAGTTAAGTAATAACATTGTTTGTCAATATTAACCCTACTCTATTCATAAGCATGTTATCTATAAAATATTACCAAACAAACTTAATATTCATCGCAATAGTATTTTCGTTAGAATTCTGTTACATTTATTTTTAGATAAAAGTTCAATTTCGCTTTATCTAAATGAATTTCTAAGGATATTGTTAAGTCTCTAATATAATAATAAAGTATTTTTTATTAATATTTACATACAGACATTGTCAATTTTACGTACTTCATATTAAAGACAGAACATTTTCACACCCAGAACAATAGTTTTGACGTAGGTACAGCCTACATGAAGTTCTTTAAAAATAATTGTTCTCTTCAAACCACAAACTAAACTACATACGTTTAGTTTGTGGTGCTTTAATTCATCGTCACGTGTGCTTCAGACGCGTCATCATTATTCGCAGACATGCTTTGAAGAGCGACGACAATATATACGCGTCCAATTTAAACTTAAAAACGTCATTTACGAAAACCACCGCTGAATTTAAGCTGCGGTGGTATTTTTAAATTCATTTATTTACAGTTTGGACGAAGAGTGTTTTCTGTTAAGAAAAATGCTTTAAATAAAAAAAAAACAACATATGCAGACGATGTATATAATTAACTAGCTGTTACCCGTGACTCCGTCCGCGTGGAATCTTATATCAACTTTGAACCCCTTTTTTCCAGTTAAAAAGTAGCCTATGTTTTTTCTCAGGCTCTAGACCATCTGTGTACCAAATTTCATTACAATCGGTTCAGTAGTTTTGGCGTGAAAGCGTAACAGACAGACAGACAGACAGACAGACAGACAGAGTTACTTTCGCATTTATAATATTATATTAGTATGGATGGTGTAGAAAAATATAACAAACTAGCCGGCCCAGCGCGACTTTGTTTACCCCGTACTAATCTTACCCGGTAACTTACGCCTACCATTTTTTACGCTTACCAACACATTTTGCGATTCATTTTTATATTATAGAAGATTAGTAATCAAATCCTTAGGTGGAGCGTAATTAAATTGAAATACATTAAGATTGAGCCAATACAATATTACTTAGCTGGGTATAAAGGGGAAACAAATTTAGCCGTGAAAATAAATGCATTCGGGTTATGTATGAGGCAGCGAACCAGAACTTGAGAGAATCAATTGCTTGAAGCGTGCTTCATTAATACTCAAAAGCTTTTAGAATTGATCGTAGACGCCATGGGGACTTTAAATAGACTTCTTTACTCTAACGTAACAAAGGTTCAGACATCGATCAAGTACCTACACAAACATATTTAATTGATGTTAGAACATTTATTATGGCTCCAAAAGTACTGTTAATTAACCGTTTTTGATTACGTCATTAATAAAAGTTTAATGTTTGTTAATATTAAGTGCACCTTATACGCATTTATTGGGTTAAAATATACTTACTTAATGAAGAAAATCCGTTATTTTGTTACCGCTTTCTTTTTAATACCTGCAAAATAGAAATTGACTATAAGAAAATAAACTTGGAACAAATGGTATGGTTTAGCCTTTAATAATTTTGAACCTAAATCAGTCCTAATGTATCTCTTCGGCACGCATCAATGTTACATAAAAATGGACAATACGCATCAGATTCTTTAATGCAATTGCGTCACCGCATTTTGATTCACGTCAGCTGGCAGTTCATTTGGCGGTCATTATTCCACAGCACGTCGCGTGTCGAGGCCTGTCACTCCAGCCGACGCGGCTTGGCGCATACATTCCCTAAACAGTTAGCTTTGTTTCTTATGTACACTTCGATTTTCCACTCTGTTGTCGACACTGGTTGCTATTTGCTTTTTGAACGGTTTAAATGTGTAATTAAACCGGGTGGTTTTTACGCTAATTTTTTTTATAGAATCGTTTGTATTGAATCAACTCTTATGGTTTATATCTAGTCCCATATAGAACCTAATGAGTAGCTCAAACAGTTTTATTTCTTATATTCAGTATGTTAGACAACCAGTCTATGCCACATTGTATATACATTATACATTCATGTATAAATGTACCGAAATAAAAACTTCTGTAGATAATTTCGTTTACCTTTAACATTAATTACCTGCAAGCAAAATACGGCAGTCGTGAATCCTGAAAGATAAAACTTTTCAAAAACATTCACTTGGACCACCATTAGGACGCCTGACTAGTTTATTAGTTTGATATAAACGTTTTTCACTCGGAATTTTAGATATTTTTAAATGTTAATATTTACTGTTCCGTCCATATTTATACGGCTTTAAAGTAAAGACAAGACTAACTAAATTCGTTACTTATTCCTTAAGTGTAGTTTAATTATTTAATTTTTTTATCATAAGGCTAACAAGTATTAGAAACGCAGCTCAAATTTAAGAAAGTTTCAAATCCAGTTTTTTGACAGATTTGTATTGCGAAATGTTTGCGTTACAGTATTAGGGAATAAAGGAAATTTCTGTATCAATTCCTCAAATGTCATCAATAACATATTTCGCAAGTTTCACAATGATATAAAGTAAACATTATCTTATCGTTACCACTCGCCAGGGTCCGATTGCGTAGTCTATGGAAGACCCCAAAGTGTTCTTGGATTGAGTTTTGATTGTTTTCCAACAGTATGCGCATCTAACGTTTACATATTCGATACGCGGTCGTATTGCAAATTAGGAGTCGCAAGAATTATGTAAAGAAAAACGTGCTTTTATTTTGTTAGTAGGTAGGTAATAGTCAAGTCGTACGATACTGATTATAAGAGTTACTAGAATAATATTTGCCAAATATTTCAGTACAACGATTGATACTATTCGCCTATATACGTTATATATGTTGATTATTTATTTAATCAGACAAAATCATCCCTTGCTACATTATCCCGATCTCTATTATCGAATTAACAAATATTGAAAATAACAAAAATAGAAAATGGTGTACCTTTTTAGTGTCAAATCGGGAGTTTGAGTGTATGGATTACAAACTATCCACTTTCACACGGAATGCATTTGATAAAAATTTAGCATACAGCTTAGCTCCTGGATTAAAATGTTTTTATTCCGGTATTTTCAGGGACCGGAAATTACTAAGGTAACATGCGGGAAGCAGTTAGTTTGTATAAAAAACTTGTTTTGTACACGTACGCAGAGGTTATTTAATTCTTAAAACACACTCACATTTATAATTATATCAGGATAAAGGATACCCCATACTCTATCACTCTTGATTAGGAAACTGCATTTTCAAAAAGCATCGCAATTTAATCTCAAAATGGAATCCATTCTAACGTCAATTAACGTAACTTTGTGATAATATGACGCGCGTAATTAGACTTAGAGAACATCCATTGTAAAGAAAATAATTAAAATATATATTTCTAAAAATATAACACCAGTTGGTCACAGTCATATATACCTACAACAAGTACATTTGAATAAGCCATGGATCAAATTAGTTGTAGATACGATTTATATAAATAAATTGACTTAAAGAAAAAATTTGGTACCAGATTCGGATATTTGTGATCGAATAGCAGAATTGGACTAAGATTCTTATTAAAACAATGGCAAAAGTAAAAATAGCAACGAGGTATCTCCAACTTTTACGGTACTTTGGATGTTTATGCGATATGATGCTTACGCAGTGCGAGACTTAAGCCTAGCTAGTCACATAACAGGTATTACTTGAGGAACAAAATAAAAGAGTTTTATTACTTTGTTTACTCGAAGTAGAATAGAGAACTCAAACATAAAAACTAACCCTAGATGTTTGAATAGTGGCAACATCAAAATAATGTATATTCCTCACGGCCGCCGGTTTTCAAGTATCATATTTATTTTTATGTACATTTTTATTGTTTGCGGTGAGGATTGTCGCCTCCTTAGGGGCTGTTTGTATGCGGGCTGAAAAGAATTACGTGCGCGTAGGAAGATCTTTTCTAGAAATAGCGATAAAACAAATTGTTTTAGTGTATGAGTAAGGTGAAGCACGTTTGAATTACGTAATTCGTGCATCATTCTTTGTAAGCTTTAAGGCAATGTATTTCACAATTGGAAGGATCGGTCTATCTTCTTATTTATTAAAAAAATATGTTTAATATTTCGAATAAGTATGCCGTAAGATAAGTAAAATGCTACCTTTCTAATATCTTGGTTTTTATTTATAAAAACTTTGATGATAATATTTATAAACTCGTAAATCGGTCAGTAAATCTGTGCAAGCTCTTGATTGTCCAATTTAATTAAGTTAATCCAATCCATAATTACACGGAGCCAATTTTCGATATCCTGTCGGTTTAACAGAAATTGGTTATTCGCAGTGTTAGTACGTGGCAAATTAACGAATTCATTATTCAATGATATACCAGAAACACTATATATCCACTAATCTCTCTCCACATACGTATAACAATATTGGAATAGTTAGAATACTGATACTTGAGAACTGCAATTCCGATAAAAATATTTTTGATATGTTAGATTCCGGATCACAATATCTCTCCCAAAAATAGAAATAAGTATTAATAGTTCGAAAAAGCTAGTTCAGATTAGAAGCTAGCGATATTGCGGTTTAAAAGAAATTCTATTTGTGATTGTGTCCTCCTTAGTAATATAATTAAGCTTTTAATTCTGTGTGTGCGTGTATTTCAATGTGAAAGTTTGTGAGGATGTTTCTCAGTCATGCTAGTTACTAAACGTGGCTGAAGTTTGGCATGCAGCGAGATTATACCTTACAAAGCATAATATATTATCTCAGCTTTGCCATGGAAACAGGGGGTACTAAGGTAAAACCGTAGAAGATGGCTCGTCTCTCATAAATTATATTCTTTGAATAGACCATAGTTTAAAAAATATTGCTTTAGCTATCAATTTCGAAATTGAAGTTGTATAGATAGTTGAATAACGTCAACATCCAAATATCGTTATTGAATACGTACTCCGACTAGTGCCAAATGTTATATGAAGATGAAAAGGGGACACTTGTGTTGAAACTTCAATAACAAATTGCATTGTGCGACGCAGCCGATATTCCGATGAAATTGGATTGCGCTATCTAATAATTCCAATCGTGATTTTCATTGATGACGATCGTGACAGGTTCGCTGTGATGATCCTTTGACAACTTGCATAGATGTGAGAAAGGGAAAATTATAAAACTATATACCTGTGAAACTTAAAAACTAAAACGAAAAATCTCAAAAAAGTAGTCCAAGTACGAATTGAGCGAAAATTATTTCAGCTTGTATGATTTCGTTTGTTCTAGAGCTTGATAATTGTTTTACGTAACTTAATATTGATGAATGAGAATACAAAAACAACGAGATTAATAATGGATAACTTCGAAACCATATTCTACACGTGGCCTATGGTCAATTATTCTTCTTCTACTTAATACGTTTAATACATAGTGTTCAAATATATTATACCTACATATCTACTCAAAATTACTATTGTATAGTTCAAATGTATACTCAAACGTTTTTACTTTTTCAATTTAAACAATCACCATCCCAATTACCATAGAAAATTGCTTTTCGTGTATTTTATAAGCTGCGAATTGCGCTAAAAATAAAATTTATTTATTGGAGTTCATTTTTTAGTTAGGAATATGTATTTCAACTGAACATATAACAAATAAACCAGCCTCCAGGCTCCACATATATTTAATATAAGGTTATTCAAAATTAACTTTTATTTACTTGTCCTTCGCATATTCTCATTAGAACTATGTTAATAGTATTCTAAAGCAAATGTACAATAAACCCAAACATCTAATATGCAAAATTTTACTAAAAAAAAACTTGACGAAAATAATATCTTTCGTCTATATCGTCTTGACAAAAAGATAGAATAAATTTTTATTCTATCTTTTATTCATAGGGGACACTCATTAATTATTATAGTGTTAAAACGTTTTATAATGCTCAATGTAATCTGCTTCTGTAGTCGACAGTACACCTTCTACATAACTAATTACTACATCGTTATTAAAGAAGCATCGTTGGGCAAATACATATTCAAAAGGATTTATTTAAAAGCATCCCAAATGCACGCCACCGCCAACCATGAATAAAATTAGCGTTCGTTAGACCGACCACAATGAGTTATTACGGATATTATTACTGCGTTAGTCCGCATTTTGAACCTTATTTAATATTAAAAAAGTTTGAGTTATTGTCATCCTCTAATGCTAATGTCGTCGTTAAGTGAATATATTTTGAGTTGTTTAAACGAAATCTCCGTTTCGTTATGCTGAAAAATTTATAATCTATACATATAATAAAAACGTAACGAGCTGTCTGTATATGGAAGATATATGTTTGTGCACGCTAATCTCAGAAACGGCTTATCCTATCTAGATGGGGTATTCAATGATATATTGTGGTAAGCTTAACTTAACATTTAGTCTTTAATTCATGTCAATCCGGTGATAAATAAAAAAGTTATGGCAATTTAAAGAATCACGTTGAACTTGAACGTTTGTCGGCGTGGGTTAGGCATTTTCAAAAATGCTGCCCAAAGTCACTTTTCTATGCGGGCGAAGTCGCAGGCACAGCTAATGTTACCTATATTATGGTTATCGCTTTTTTTATACATACATTACGTTATGACTAATTGATAATAGACACATTCTTTGCAAGAATAGATAACCATATTCTTTTGCAACCTTAAAGCTAAGAGACAAAACTTTTGGGAGTAATGCCATGAACATGTTATTATTTGATAGTGGCAGGTTGACACTACATTGACTGAGAGTTTCACTGTAGATAAGGTCTAAAGCACTTATAATAACGAATTGACAAATCTTTGTATGAAAACTGCGTAAGGTTTTGATGTAATAAAACAGTTTTAAAAACTTTAGTGCACCAAATAATTGCGAACTACTATCAAATAGTAGTTTTAAAATTATTTGGGAGGGAGATAAAACAATCTCGTCATCTATAGTATGATTTACAACATAAATTAATTATAGGTGACAAATGTAAATGTTGAACATGTTAAATTACTGTCCACGATATTAGTAGCTATACAAATTAGTATATGGTTCAGAAGTTTGTTATCAACGTGGATAACGTGTTTAATGTTCCGTTTGAAATGTATCGTGTAATTTGATTTTGTAAAATAAATCATGAACTGAACTCAATTAAACGATACGATTGTCAATTTCATTGTATCAATTTGTATTACATTTCTGAGATCGAAAGTGAGCTGTGAAGTTTTTGTTATGAGTAATATCGGAATGGTCTTTATTGGCCATTCTTCTAATCATAGCTGCGCGAAAGTTACCATATTATTAGGAAAAAACTGTAATTTTAAACAATACCTTTCTCCGCGGTGAAATGCGAGAAAGTTTATGAGTTGTTTTGCTTGTGTGTTACCTAATTGTAGGTATAAACCATAGAATATGAAAAATTATAATATTTATTTGAAAATTGTATTTAATTTAAATTTATTTATGAATATATGTATTAAATAGCAGAAGATTATATACCTACTGCAAGACTGCAAACTTTTAAAGATTTTGGTTGTTGACGACATATAACCATTTTCCTGGTTGCAGTGTTAACTTAAAAATCGTAACAATGTGCGACTTTTCTCACCTTTAAGATACAATATTTCCGCACCCATACGTATCACTTGTAAAAAATCACAAATGACAATTCAGTTGGCTAAAGCTTAGTTGATGAGGTAATTATGATTGTCATGTGGGAAGCTCCCACGGCGGCCCGGTGTGGCCCAACCGAGTTATAGCGATAAGCCACTCGTGGTTGCGTACGAATAAGTGCAATATTTTGCATTGTTTTGTTTAACGAGTGTCTTTCAAAGGGACAGTAATAAATATACTTCAAAATTGCTTTATCGCAACTTTAGCTCTATAAGTTATAAGTTCTTAAAATAGATTATGTTATTGAATAGTAAAAAGATGTAGATCTCACACGAAACGATCAATTGCAGAAATTATAAAGCATTGTATAAACATCGCATTCAAATGAGTACCCATGGCGTAAACCCTTATTACGGAACGCAACATTTACAAGATCAAATCTAACTCGACTATGTTCTTCATACATCGGAACGTACAATCTCGTACGAAATTATAAGGTCTCCTTTACATCGTGTAATTGTTCGAACAGGGCTGTGGAAATAGAAATCTATTCTCAAGGCGATCACACTTTTGCACATCATGCACAGAGATTAATGTACGATTATTATTAATTAAATCGTTAATGTGTGTACCTAAATAACTCCGACATTGTTAGGCAATTACAAGCGTTCACTGGAATTAAGGCGCACGAATCTTTGATTAATTTTGGAAAGTGTATATTGGTGTAAACAGCTCGTACTTATACTTGATATTTAAGGCAAATATGTACTTATCTTATTAATATCTTAGCTAGTTACTTAACATAGCCCTTTAATATAAGCTATAGTAATAAAATATCGCTATTGTCATAGTATATATATAAATTACAGACTAGAATCCATGACAATTATTTACAGAAATATTTGCCCAAGAAATAATATATAATATTAAAATAAAGATCAGTTATCATAATTCTCACGTCTATATTTAGAAGTTAGTATTATTCTTGTCTTGAGGTCATAAAACATTTTAATCATTTAATTGTCTTGTTTACCTCGTTATGTAATACATTGCATCTCCCGTTGTTAACATAGGCCGAACAGATTGTAAAATGTATAAGCAATTTATTCAACAAGTTCAAGACGAATAGCCCTTTTGCGGTCAGAACAAGTAATTACTTATAGCATAGATCAAGGTAAGGATAACCCGAGGTTGTAAAAAGCTTGTTATTTAACATGATGGCAATGCAATGCAAACATTGGCTACATCAGCGAACTAAGTAGAAAACAGTCTTGAATTGATTTGTATAAATGTTTTGCAATTAAATG
>JADANM010005989.1:3031415-3071466 GCA_026213755.1 Eurema hecabe | reverse complement strand
TCTCCTGCCGCTCAAAAGTAGAAAGTCAAAATAGAAAAGCAACCGGTTCTCGAATTTTTAATGTTTTGTGATTTACTTGCTGTCTTTTTATGGTAATTATTAACATGTAACATAAGGTTTTAGAACCTCAATATGATCTTATGGAAGGAAGTTCTGGAAGTCCTTCTGGAAGTCTCGCTATCTAAATTAGAAAAGAAGTAGGGACAGATAAAAAAAGAAAAGAAGGAAAGCATCTTCATTTTATATATTGATTATATTAATAGAAGAAGTGATTAGAAAAATCACATTTATATGTTATATTAACGATATCTATTAAAATCAACTTTGAAGACAAAGATTAGGTTAGTTTAACGTGTGGAGGATCCAGGTAAATAGGCTGCAAAGTTTAGGCATTAGTCTGAGCCGTCCTTAACAAGTCCTATATTCGTAACGATCCTTTATGGGTAGATGATCGTCGCAGTAACAGTTGTAAGTGATGAGTAATTACATCTGCTGTTAAACTGAGCTCTCAAATTATATCACGCCGCTCGCTGCTAACGACATCCATTCAAGTAAATGCTACGGATGATATTTAAAATATCGGATATTAATTCAAGTTTAATCTCCGCTATATGTAATGAAATTTATATTCGTTTTACTCGAATATCCGCAATTTATCCGTCCGTGTGAACGAATCAAACATTTCGCTCATGTAAAGCCACGGATTTAACATTTAAATCGCCCTTTAACTTATTATCTAATTGCTCGGCGATCTAATAAAATCAATGTTTTATTACATTTTAACTTTCGTTTAGAATTTTTAGTCCAAAACAAAACAAGTCGCATTAGTAAAGAAGTGTTTTCGGCGAAAGTTGTTCGCGACGCGTGAAGATAACAACTAACTTTCAAAACTTCAGTTTTTTGTTTGTATTATCATTAAATGTTGTCTCTAAACAATTCAAAAATCACTTTCGATGGTCTTTCTACTAACCTTATTACTGTACTAAGATTGGACTTGGCCATGACTCGGAATGCTTCGGAAAGTTATTGACTTTTGATAATGAAACCAGTTTGCGCGGAGCTGACCGAGAGTACGTGGCCCCGTTCAATACCAGTTGAGCCTGTCTTGTAATTGTCGCCTTTCCTATCTTATCTATTGCATAAGTATACATTGCGCCTTTCGTTCACTTTCAATTCTCTACGCTCCGCTTCTAACGAGCTGTGTACGACGCAATATACAACTAAGCAATGTAACCGCTTCACTTTTAAAAATCACTTCGTAACTTAATGCAAGTCAGGCTTACGGTCAACGATAGCTCTTAAGTCGTCGTTAAGTAACCGGCAAATAAGATTTCTTTTACACATTTTGAAAAAGAAGAGCTCCCACCATAAAGTGTGTTTTTAAATACAATAAACAATTCAATAATAGAAACGCATTGAAAGCTTATCAGACAAGGTATTTATAGTAGAAAGTTGCTTATTATCTTGGCTAATTATATGTCTGTCTTTATGGCATCACGAACACAAGCTCAAATTCATAATAATATGATGGAACGTGTATAACGAATAATTTAGGAACGTATTTAATAAACGGTGGATGCGGAAAACCTGTGGCTTTTGATCACGAAAAGTTTCGCAAAGGTGCCACTTGTCTCTGACAACAGATCAGATTTGTTTTGCAAGTTGTCTAGAAACTATTTTCTACATTTGTTGTGTTGTTTTCCCTTGTCCTTGCGATCATAATTTTGTAATCGATTTATTTAAAACACGATTATTGTTAACAATCGTTACAAAGTGGACTAGATATTAGGTTATCTATTTACTTTTGTAACGATTGTTATAATACAAGTCAGTTTAGAAACATAAAGTATTTTTGCTTCATTGATATCTAAGATATTACAAATATTATATATGTGTATAGTATAGAATTAACGACAGGGAAATGTTAGAAGATTTTAAATTATGAATATATGCGTACAGTACAAATAAAATGTCTCATTTAGAATATTTTCATCATCTGCAAATTTTACATTTGACTTAAAACTAGCTTTATATTCAAAGTGTAGTTCATTAACGGTCCAGGTAGCTAGCAATATTCTACCATCATTCGCAGGCAACTTTAATTTCGCTGGCCCAATATAATTTTCTCGTAACAGCTCGAAAATAATTTAGCACTACAAACGAGGAATTCAAGTGCAATTTCCTTGCAATAAACTGTTATTTGTTTAACGTCGAGATAATGAGAGGATGGATGAAGAGTGAAGATACTTTGCTTAAAGCCGGTTTGGGCGTTAGCATTTTAAAGAGCAGGTCTCTTCGGGAAGTCGGTGGGCAATCTATAAGAAGACTTTCTTATATTCAATATTGTAGGATTTGTGAGTTGATATTAATATTTTATTAGTCATGCCCCATTCGTTGATTCGTTCTCCTGGTATAAGGATATGCGTTATTGTTATGTTTTCATGTAAAAGAACAACAAGCTTGCACTTTTGTTTTTATATGTCCATTCTCACGCTTCTTTAGACCTAAAATAGGGAAAGGATAGTAATAATGAGTAAATAAGGAAAATAGGATGAGATATAGGTGAGAAAAAAGAGCCACTTGGACTTAACAAGCGAAACTTAATAATCTACTTTCATATAGACTTTGTATACATGTACGAAATGGACGTTAAAATATTCAAAGAAAATTCCATACAATTAGATATATAAAAAAGCTAAGATACCTTCATGATGATTGAAACGAAACAATTGTGATACTATCAGCCCTAACCTGTCAAAATATATTATTTGCTTCAATAGTTCATGATTGATTACAACTAATTGTTTCTGTGTGTTTTTTGTACAAAATATTGTTTAACGTCTGACGTTCTATAAGAACGTTTTTTGTGTGTTAGAAAAACCACGTATCATAGTTTATTAGTTCTACACGATTGTCTAGCAAAAACAAAGTGTTCTTCATTATCTGAACGAATCTAAATAACATAATATTATCCTATACATTTTATATGAAGCTTTTAAAACAACGAAGTCTGCTTATGTTATGTAGGTACATTTATTAGTCAGATACATTTCGCTACAGAGACGCTTAGTATAATATAGGACAAACCCTTGTTTTAAAGAGCGGCTAGGTTTAAGCACGTTGCTAAGAGAACAAATAGATTTCGCGTTCCCGCTACAAAAGGACCACTGTTGTATTTATCTCCGTGTTTACTTTGAAATAAATTTGTTAGTTAAAGCAAATTTTACTTTTAGCGTGCAATTTTATATTGTCATGTTACGTTACCTAGGCGGTAATTATCTATTGGTAATGTAGCAAAAAGTTAAACAAACTTTAACGTAATTAGGGCATTTCTAACAATAGCTAAGTATTTCGATATCAGTGCCGTAGGAATTGTACGCGTCACATTCTTATTCATGCGTAACTTATTACAATTGCTTAAAATTATTACCAGTCAGAAATATTGTAGGTAGTTTTTAATAAACAAGACAATTCTACGTACTATTTTGTATACAGCACTCTCATTCCACTCACTCGCTATGAAATTTCGTAATTTCTAAAGCTTTATTACAGTTATTACTTTATATGGACGTATAAACGTGCTTTATAGCTTTTAGCTGTACTCGAATGTTGAGAGTTTAGTATAATAATAAGTACGCAAATGGAAAAATATTTAGATTACACTAAAGGAGTTTTAATTTTCTATGAATTTCTCAGTCAGATCCACGAACAACACTTCAATTTCCTTTCAGTGAATCTTCTCAGTGAGCTCATTGTGCGCCGAACGACCAATTTTAACCTACGAAATAAAGTATAACATTTCAAAGAGCCACCGTTAATATCGAACGTGAATACTAAATGCTCTTTCATTGTCGAAAGCCCTTGGTTTTTTACGAAAGTCAATTATGTCTTATGCGTTACAATCGTGACATGAACTCTAAACGAAATATGATTTATGAGTACGTAATAAATAAAATATGAAAATGGCTGGGATATAATTTTGGGGTAATTTTTCCTTGTCACCGTAAATTCCTGTTATTAAATGTTTTTAATGCAAATTAGCTGTGTTAGCTTCCAGTGAATTAAGAATATTAAGAGAAGAAAAGCTGAAAAGCTACTATTTATATATTACACAAGTTATAAAATTGTTTGTTATTTAATTTAATTTATCTCTACTTCATTAGAGTATATAAATAATTTTAAAATAAATGGTATGTCTAACAAGTGAATTAAGACTAGATCTTTCTATGTATATCCATTCCATGACTCACGGTTGTTCTAGACAATTTGTTTGTCTCATATCCTTAAGAGAGCACAATCTTACGCCTTGAGAACCAGCTATTTCTACGAGTAGCTTCACTTCCCTTTCCTGACTCCTATAATAACAGCTTAATGCAGATTGTAATGCTTAGTTTGCCGGCCATGAGGGTCTCCATTACAATTGCTAACATTACGTTCGCATTTTTATTAATTCTACAATAGTCTAATTATAACTTTGAAATGCCATTAGTAGCGAAATTATTATGTAGCACGTATACGTGTTATAATTGCCGCGTATTTAGTAACGACAGATATAATAGATAGTTACGATTCAATGCGCCGTGATTATTAAAGCTAATTTGCTTTTTGTTAGCTGCAATGCGTTTGCTAAAGTTCCGTTCTCATTTTTTATGGGCTCAAAACATAATATTTCACAGATTGTTATAGCTTCTGTTTGAAACAAGTCGTAGAATGTGTATCAAATAAAGATTTAAAAAGACTTTTTTTGACGAAATTTGTTTAACTTTTTTTTGGCATGAATTTAATTGGTAGTTAGTATGATAACTTGCAATGCATTTATTCAATTCTGTTTACATTAGACTCATTTCTCCTTACATGTTCATGTTGCTAATGGGCAACACCGCTTCAAATTGTCACGCACGTTGAGCAACAAGATCATATATTAATGATGCATGTCAATGCTAGTTTCGTAAGTGACACTTTTACTTTTGATAATATTACTGCGAGCCCGAATACCGACGAGAGAAAGTCCGACCGGCGCGGCGGATGACGTACGCAAGACGTCATTTGCGTTTAAACGCCAAATCGGCGACGCTTTTATTATTGTAATAAAGTGTCAAAACATGTTCTGCAGAATACCAAAATTATGATCTCTATAAGATATTATAAATTTCGAAAATTTCCGGAGTTCTGAGCAAAGTTCTGCATTGGTTAGTCATAACCATGAAAAGTAAAAACGACTATTTGTAATATTGTATTGTTCTAGTGTAAATGTTAAATTTAAGCTTTAAGTTTTATTAAGTGTGTGATGTTTATACATCAAAGTTCATTGCACTGTTCAGACATGTGATTCGCGATCTTATATTTAAATAATGTATGAATTAAGAAGTAAGTAATTTGTTAAAACTAACGAATATTAATAACGACTCGTAGCATCGGCGAAATACGAAAGACTATTTTCGACATTGCCGTTACTTATCTATAGTTGAGATTACTAAAGCAATAATCCGTGAAACTTGTTAAATAGTTGAGTAGAATATTTTTCAAGGCGATCTTCGGTCACACTCCACTTACCAATCAAAGTATGCGGTGTGTTAAGCGTGTTGTCTGGTGCATGACAATGTTTTATTTAACTTTTATTTACTTTAAAATTGATATTTACACTAGCTACTAAACACATAACATAATTATATACGTCCATTATAACTTTAACTAATTGTAATTACTGTCCCATATTGATATTTCTAAAGACCTGTCAAAAATTAACAATGGCGTAGAAATGATGCGCAAAGGTTGTGACATTTGCATTATAATATTATCTGTGGACTAAGAAATAAAAAAAAAATAAAAATAGATAAAATGCAAAATCATGAAAAGGGTGTACGTTTTATCATACAATACACGAATGACGTCATTTATATAAACGGATGAAAACGTAAAAGCATAGTAACATTAATAGGTGCCTTCATAAAAGTTTAATGACCCTATTAACACTTCTGCCTTTCTATGATATTTTGTAAGTCACAACTGTAGGTTATGCTATTTGCAGACCATAAAAATGATAAACGATCGAAGTTGTTCAGCGCCAAACTCGCCGTTGCCACATTTCATTCACTGGAAGTAATGCCTCGGAAATTATTTAATAAAGTACTATAAAACTACCAAGTAAAAAGTAAATACATTATATACATGACGGCGTCAGCGATGGCTGAGCGATAGTGCCGTCACCATTTGGATTAGGTGAATACGACTCCGTCCACCTGCCGCCATTACAATAACAACTGACATCTCGGTGTACTACCCTCGTACTACAATAATCAAATTAGCATCTTAATATTTAGGGATATCGTTTTCCACGACATACTTAATATATATGTAACCATGTGTTATTATTTAAAGTTATTATGAAGTTTGGATTAAATAGTTTCAATTAATTCCACGTGTTTCGATCAAATTAATGTCAAAGCAATTATTGGGAGTTAGAAATAGGTAATAGTCAAAAGTCTGAACCCACCTACTTAACTTAAACGTCCATTAATTTCTAGGATCATAATTAAGCAACGTAATTAACGAGAATTTACTAAGCTGGTAAATATTACTCATATTTACTAGCTTAGTAAGGTAATATTTAATAATAATTAGTTATGAAGTAGTTACGTACAAAAGAGACATTTACGATTTCTATTTCGTAGACATGCATGTTAAAATGTAATAAAGTCATAATTTCCAAGGTTACCTAAATATAATGTTAAATTGCTAAATGTGCAATTAACACGCGCCGATGAATATTATGATTACAATATAGCTTTGTAATAGAAGTAACTATATTATATAGTAATATAATAATAACTCTTACTGTTAAATACATATATTCAAAGAAAATGAGCGAGGAACCTAAGGTAGTAAAAATAGATTTTCAGGAGCATGTGGATCATTTTAAATTTTTTACGAGAAATATCTGTACTTATATTATAAAGAAATAAAGTTTGTGTGTTTGTAAGGGGTAATCTCGGGATCTATTGAACCGATTTATTTTTATATAATTACTAGCTGTGTCCCGCGGTTTTACCCGCGTAGTTCCCGTTCCCGGGACAATACCGGGATGTAAGCTGTCCTATCTTTTAAGTTGGATCAAACTGCACATGGTGTGCGAATTTTATTATAATCGATTAAGTGGTTTAGGACTCCATTGAGGACAAACATTGTGACACGAGATTTATATATATTAAGATATATATTGTATATAAGTATAATGTTATAAGCAGATATTTTGTCTAGGGGATAGCATGTTCTAGATGCCTTACTCTTGCTATGAATATTTCCAAATTATAACACTTTGGAAAGAAGGACTCTGGAAGTGATACTTCATTACCTACAAATAGTACTAAGTTAAAATAATAAAGACCTGGTTTCATGTTTCGTTTTGTTTCGTGTCTAGTCAAACTACAAACTTCGTTAAGATTTTTTTAACATCAAAGCTTTTCTCTTGACTCTCAATATGTAGTCTCAATATACAGAATTTAAAGCTAGCGTCCGATCCAGATTGTCTGTTCCGTCAGCCGTGAAGTTAATAAAGATAGAAAAATAATCCCGAAAACTGAGGACGCGATTTGATATAAATTTCGATGTCACGAGACGTGGTCAGTCGCGTCCGACTCTAATTTCCCGGGAGACGGCCTTCTGTTCGCGGCCAAATCGAAATGTTACTTTTATGTCGTAGCTTTTATCGCGATTTAAACATTGTTATGTGGAAAAGTATGTGCCTCATTGTACGATATGAGCAAATTATATCGAACATTTCAGCGGTTTAATAGATTAAGGTTCACAAACGTATTCGCTTGGCGGATACATTTTTGTTGACGAATTTTTTTGCAACTAGCTGTGGTTTTAGCCACATTTATGCATGTATTTTACTTATAAACCTTCCCATTGACTCCATATAATAAATACCGCATGAAAATCGGTCACGTAGTTTTAAAGATTTTAGACACACGGACAAACATAATAATATTAATTGCAACATCAACCTTCGTATGTCTTAGTCTTAATAACATATAACAAACCTATCTCACTTTAGTCTTTACGTAGAATATGTTGTAAGTACATGATTTTAAAAACTTCCCATAACCACACCTTTTATTTTAATACAGCGCATATAGTCTCATTGTTCCACGTATGAGGGAAAAAAAAATTGTCGTTGTGGATATTGAGTTTCGTGTAATTAAATGTATTTTGTCAATTGACATTTCTCGAGTGAATACATCGTTACGTATATGAACGCTCTTTGAACATGACAGGGGAAAGACAATTTTCCTCCATTTTATTTGTACGGTGACATGTATATTTTATGAAATCATAATGTTTAGGTAGAGAGGGTTACGTCCCCGCCGGCTATTCATTATAAATATTGAGGTTACTCCATAAACTTATATGTATTAGATATTTAAGGGGAACGGGAACTGTCCCTTTTGCTTGACCAAATAATATGTTAATTTTGTGACATACATAATAGCTATAACCTCAATAATTATCGTAATATGTAAATATGTAGTTAGTATACTATTTATTAAAGTTCTTTGTTTGACTTCAACAATTTTTTTAAAACTTTTAAAATATGCTTTTTCAAGATTATGAATGGAATATGCAAATCGAATGATTCTATAAAATTCTGATAACACGTGAAAATCTGATGAGTCACGTATGCAGCGAGATTAGATATGAAATTTCGAATTGACAAAATATATATGAAATTCAATTTTTCGTAAGCCCTCATTCGTGATTTACATGAGCAGGGCAAATTTAATAAAGCGCCGAGTGAGTATTAAAAATTTGTTCGAACCAATGGCTCAAATGTTAGCCACGTGTCGTGCTTAACAGAAATCCGTTATCGGAAACGGCTCTCAAAGGATTTAATTTCCTGCCAACGAAATGAAAATCGATTAGTTTGATTTCCGACGGAGACCAGCGCTGGAGGGTCGATAGTTTCCGTTGTGGTTTGGGCTCAACTTAATAAGACATGCGAACCAATATACTCGTACCAGCTTCAACCTATTGGAAATTGGGCTCTGTTTGCCACTCGAACTTAGTTCGATGTCTCCATCAGGTCACTACGTGTGTTTGGATGCTCCATTCATTTATCGATTGAGACGTCATATGTATTCAAAAACAGGAATTTCAAGCAAAATATTAACATGAGATAACAATGTGCCCTGTAAGCTAGTAGTAATCAATTCATTTGTGATGTTTATGCATAATTGCTAGATTAAAGGTATATAAAAAGGTTACCTACATTTAATATTAAAGCAACTAAGATCTAGAAGTGAAAAAAGGATTTTAAAGATTGATTAATGAAGTTTACAACCAAACATAAAAAGTAACTTGTAGTCATTGATCAAAATACCTATTACACATTTGGATTTTTTGCATTTTGACATTCTTTACACTTTATACTCAATACCACATGTATATTTTTTAACATTGTGTATAAATTATCAATTTTATAACTTACCCTGAAAGTCAGCAAACTTCGGAAGATATATGAACGAGTATCTGTAAAAGAAAAATATTATTGTAATATTTTTACTTTTAAACAATTGAATTTATTAAAATATAAAGTCGAGTGATGATAGTTATATAAATGACATAATGAATGCCTCTTTCAAATAAAGATCTCAATAGAGAAATTATTAAAAAAATAATTTATAATAAAACCATACTTTATTGTCAATTTTATCCTTAAATATCAAATACCGGGATAATTGTAAAAAAATCATCTTAATCGTAACCTATTTAATACGCTTGAGAAAAAATCCCTAACCTGTATTTTGTATTGTTACTTTCATTTAAAAGTTTAGAAAATTGTAACACTGTCTTCGTTCTACAATTACTACGGGTAACGGGTAACTCAAATCTGTAGAATCACAATATTAAAAACGGAGGGTAAAATGAAAAAATAAGTCTGCACTGTCATAGAAACTCTGCTTAACATTGTTTTTTTTAATGAATTCCTAATAGAAGGGACATTTTTCAATTCGACCGTTTCTTGTGCTTTTTTGTTAATGTGAATATATCTTGACTTTTAAAATTTCACTTTGTATTTGATATCTACATTTATAAGGAGTGGTAATACATCTTTAACACTAGGTACGCCAAAATACCTTGTACGTAGACAAAAAACTGTATGGGTCGCGTCACGGATGTTTAGCGCTGGACGAGAATGGCTGCGCATCGGTAGAATCGCGCTCGTAATTGACGTATTTGTGCGAGAAAGACAACACGACTGGGGAACCAATCAACACTCGCGCACCCGACGATCACGCGCCCCGCGCGCCGTGCCGTCCCCTGGATACCTTATTTTTGACTTTTTTTTTTTTTAAATCTTTATTTTAAAAAGGGATTTGCTCAATAATGAGCATGTCATCCCCATAGGACCCACTTACAACTCGTCAACCCACTTACAACTTGCGTCTTTTAACTCCTACCATAACCAGATTATATATTAGTTTAGCCTCCGAGGAAGTCGGATTGGCTAAAAATAAATTAACCAATCCCACCTCCCGTAAGTTACTAACTCCGACCTTGGATATAAAGGATATTCTTTCCGCCTCGTTCCGAACGCATTCCACCATGATATGAAAAACGTCTTCATACATATCACACTCATCACATCGAGGTGAGTGATTTCTTATTTTTGACTTCTGCGCAGGTTTCGTTCAGCGCTAAAGATTCCTGACGCCACTTATAATGCTGCTAATCCAAAGTACTACTAAAATACAAGGTAATTAATACACACAGACGTAAAACCTTGGTCCTTAATGAATGTGTAACGTATTATTAAAGCTAAATCCTTATCGAATGGATCAGCTGTATTTCACTTGAAGCAATCATGTTTACGCGGCAATTTGGTATTATCTGCACGACCGACACGCAAGCCTTGTTATAGGATCGGTGATAGTTAAGTTGTTCTGAAAATAACATAATTGTACTAACATACTTTAATGTCTTGTTTTACAATACTTATTGGAAATATTTGCTCCAATGTGTAATTGTTTGTATGATAATTATCGTATGTTGCAATAGTAAGTTTATTTAAATCGCGCAAACTTGTTTTTTTTTTCTTGAACGTTTGGTATTTCGAACTACCGCCCAAAAATCAATTGAAACACATTTTCTCACAGACCTGTGTTCACGTGTTAACTTGTCTAATATTGAAAAATTCTATTTATACGATTTATGGTACAAAGAATACGAACTTAATATTTTTATTGCAAAAATAGTAAAAAATGTCTGTGTATTCAAATAAAAATCAAGTTTCTCAATATCCATTGTGGCTTTGTAAAGTGAATTTTAACGTTGTACATTCGTGCTTGGTTTACTAATTGTTCGTTTAGCATTCTTCTTATTTGACTCATCGGTAAGTTAGCAACTATTAAATTTTATCTATATTTATTTATATGACTTCATTTTGCTTGAAATAAGTCTATAACAGTACAACAATAACACAAAGATACAGCCATAGCTACATTCTTTACACTTAACACTCAATACCACATGACAATTTTTTAACTTTGTGAATAAATTATAAATTTTATAACTTACCCTGAATGTCAGCTAACTTTGGAAAACAAAGTTTTATAGCATTTTATTTTTAAAATAGCAAGTAAAATATAAATATTCAAACATTGTTTCAGGCCTTTCAACCCTTTTTTGTGTTAAAAAAGCTAGCCTTTATCCAGTCCTAAGCCTTAGATTACTTTTTTGCCAAATTTTATCTTAATTGCTTAAAGTGGAGTTACTTAAACATTTACAATATTAAAAAATACATTTATACTTAAGTCACCTAAGTTATTGCAAAAATTATTAACGGATCATTATTTCATAAGCTAATAATATTTCTCTAATTCAGCGTGTCGTTATGCTTTCTAGTAGATGCGTATCAAAGATTTAGATAGATTAAAATTATTATCATCGGTTGCGTTGTATCTGATGTCTTTGTTATGATGCAAGATACGACCGACTTATAAATTTAATCAGTGCTACATCGATTACATAGTTCTTTTAAATGACTTAATTTTTTCTTGGTTTACCCGGAGTTAATGCGTCTGATAGATTGCGTTTTTATATATATTTGGCTTGTCAAGTAGTTTTAATAAAACATTTTTTAAGATTGGTTTGGAGAGAGTTTATTAACAAACACTATCTATTTATTATACTATATGAGTATATGTGTAAAGTTTTGCTAGTACTGACATTATCATAACGTTATGAAAGAGTAGGTAGATAGTAGATCTGTTTACCGCGATATTATAACATCAATTGACTAGAACACATAAGTGCATATAATTTACTTGTCTTATAGAACTGTTCTGACATTAAATCACAACACGTACGATTAATAAAGCTCATTATCTTTCGCAATTACTTCAGCTTTATAGTCCGGTTTAATTTAGACATATTAAGTACTTTGTTAATTACCCATTATATACGAATAGCATTGAATCGTTTTGAAATAGCTACCTATTTCGAGTATGGCAACTATTTGTTACCATGAAAATAATGACTGTTATTTGCGCAAAACAATGTTGCCCTTAGATCACTCAGCGCTTACTGCGAATTACGCAAAATGTCAAAAATTTCGCCGCGCCTAAACCTTTAGCTCTGCTGAACCAAAACTAATAGAGTTTGTCTGACCTAAGTATAGTGTTTCACCATACTAAAGTTGCATTATCATAAGGCCGCAGCCTATGGCACTGGTAACCACAACACATCGCCCCAGTTTCCAATTATCTGCTGGTTTGCCTGTATATATAATCGATTTTTAGCGAAACCACGGATGACCGCAAATTTTATTGACGTATCATTAACAAAATGGGATCTACTTTCGGATTATGGTTTCGACAGGTTTGATTGGATTCATTTTATCCCTATTCTGTTATTATATAAGTGAAATTCTATATTTGGGTTGGCTCAATAACGCGTTATATCAGTAAGTTACTGCATTTTAATTTAATATCAAATTATTACTATTGCCTATAAGCATATTCTTTTTTCATGCTGCTTTATTTAATCACATTTGGACTGTAAAAGTTAAGCTGTTTAGTAGGAGAGAGTAAGAATGATTTCGCGCGTTAACGGAAGAAACGTAAAATTTATTATTATGTTATTCTGTCGAATAGAGGTGATTCTCGTAATAGTTGTGTAAGCGAGATGTTAAAGGTTAAGAGAGAGTGTTTTATATTATGGTTTTTGTTAATCTCTAACAGCGTTACGTCAACATACATTAATGTAAATTTTTTACAGTGATTACCATGTCACCGCGCGACCTTTTGTAACCAGGGAATATATATGAGTATGATAATATGCTTTTAATTCAATATAGCTTATCATAATGTTCCATTCTTCATATTTAAATGTTATGATTGCGTTATATCACCGACTACCTAAAGGAAATTATTTTCTAATCAGGTCAATTAGAAATTCACAAAGTCATGACAAGAAAGTTTAGTGTTAATTAAACTTGTTTCATTCAACGAAATTGAGAATGAGTTTTGGAAATTAATCACTGAGGTCTATTCAAAAGAAACTTCTAAATGGAGGGCAGAGATGAAATTAATTTTATTCGGATTCATCGGAGGTTACAGCATAACTTATTCAAGTCACCTGATATTTTTAATTCGTAACGGTTACGAATGGAATTTGAATGTTTGTACGTAATTTGGAAACCACCATAATAATAAAATTAATCCCAAAATATTTAATGACGTGAAATCAACATCGAAGCTAAGAAGTTTTGTAATTAGCGATTACTCAAGAATATGTGTCCCTACTGGTATTACGGACATTAGACCGATCGAATATATTGAAATTCGAGTGCGGTACATATAAACGCATTACGTTGATAATATTATGTGAAACCACACATATCTTTCACTCGCCGGCTTCCTTACTATCTCTTCCTGCTTCTTATTAAGGCGTGGTAGGAGTAGGTCACTACGAGAGTATATCAGGAATAGGTTCGTATGTATAATTTTATAGCTAGAAACATTTTTCTCTTTGTATGCTTTAGTATAAAGTTTTGATTGTAATATTGCTAATGTATAAGACAGAGTTTACATATAGTAATATTTAAAGATTAAAGAAATTCTAAGTTTATTTAAAATAACACAGTTAGGTAACAATTTATTTAAGATGATGCTTTTTCCCTCACTTGCCCTGGCAAATGGTTTAAAGTTTCGCCATTTGACGGTGCAGATTGAAGTTATTACCTGGATGGTACCGGACCGTACAAATGTCCAAACTCAGGAATTTATTTTCTCCCCCATCTGTCGGTAACAATTGCTATGATAAAGGGTTTCACTGTAACTTTTAAAATATTAAATTTCGATGATTCGACCGTCATATAATTTGAATTTATATGAAATATGCTTTCTTGAATATAACAACCCCTTTTCATTATTATTATAGATTGCAGGAAATTGAAAGATAAATTTAAGGATTTAGAATAATAAGAGTCTTCGATTCGTGCTTATAAAGTCATAATAAAGGAGGTATAAAACGAACCAGCATTCCGAGGTGTCGCAAACACAATTAATACAATTGTATTGTCACGTTTTCCACGTTCCCATGCGCAATCGTTAATTTGCACCAACAAAAATAATAAACTATGACTAATCCGCAGTTTTGTCGCACTTGGAAGGAATCAGTAACCTTGCAGCTTTTCATTGAACAAAAATTATATGATGTCATACACAGAGCGTATGAGGAAGCAAGACGGAGCTGTCACGACTGAAATAGAGGTGTTAGCTAATGCAAACGTGACACGGCGTGACCTCACGTTTTTTAACTATACATTTCGAAAATATTGTATCACAACAACTAATTACGAACAGTAATGTATAACGATTAGTCAAGGAAATCCATTGCGCGTTACTCACGGCTGTTAGCTCTTTAAGGGCATTATAGTAGATGTGCTGCCTTTTAAGGTTGTTTTTGCAGACGCATGGTCTTGGTTTTGTTGTAAAATACTAGTACAAGGGCAAAGCATCATTCACGCTGAGGAAAATAAATAAATATGTACGCGCTAAGCTGTCTGCGATGTGCAAATGAATGCGAGCCAATTAGTTGTGAATAATTAATATTGAAGTCGATTTTGTATCGGGTTCAACTGATCTTTACCTTTGTGTACAGTCTCAGGCGATAAATTCAATTTATTCTATAATTTTATACAATTTATTGACCAATTGAATTGAGCTTACGTAATTCGCACGAAGCTTTTATTAAAACTGATTTATCGTTATGGGCTTTATCGATTGTTGATTCTATAGATTAATTTTATATCATAATAAATTAGTTCCCAGGTACCTAAAGCGCTTGATTACTATTATATAACTTCGAAATTTAAATTTCTGAGGCTCGCTTAACATTGTTCAATAATAACGGATATACTATAGTTAAAGTGTTTCTGAAACTAGCCTTTTATATATAATGCTTATAGCTGAAAATTCTATAAATCAAATATACAATAAAATATTTTCATTCTTGAAGTTCATATATCGTTAAAAAATTCTAAACAAGTGCATAGTTGGCCGTACAATAATCTGAGTATAAACATTGACAGTGAGATTGTATCGAGTTCCGTAAGAAAGCTGACTGGTTGTGTCGGGGAGCGAGATGATATCTCGACGTGTGCCTTGTCGATGTTGCGATAATTTTTTCATACAATGCTCCAAACGACATAATACTGTTCGTTAAGACTTAAGACAAAGACATGTAAGAACTTGTCACAAAAAAATGTTTTGAATTATATATTCGTTTGTATAATATAAAACATATGATGGCATATAGTGCTAGAAACACAATTAATAATAATTAAACTGTTACTATATAATAAAATAAATTAAATTAAATTAAATGCAACTATGACATTATATCCAAAATACGCTTAAAAAAATCATTTTGTTTATGACATGATTTAATAAATATCGCTTTAAAAATACGTATAGCATTTGTGTAGTCGTAGCACAATCTCTACGCAGTGACCGTTGAACTCTATACCAATCAGAACATTGGCTACAGTGGAACTCAGTCCGCAAGGCGTTACGCAAGTGTCATTGCTGTGATTTGCATCAGCACTGAGTAATCGCCGCAATAATTATTGTATAACCCCAAGGAAAATCGACTGGCAATGCCGTAGCCCGGACACGTAACGATAATGACACCGGTCATTAACGCCATACACTTGCTATTCTATCTTCAAAGGATACGTCAATCAGGTCAAGGAGTACCAAGTTATTAGTTTTAAACGCTTATTTCGATTTATGTTAATATAAATCTTTCGTTCGTCGTTCTCTAGTCTTCTTTATGTTATAATTTATTTGGTTTCCGTAAATTTCTTCTAAGCTTGATTTCCAATTCGGTACCTAATAAACTTCTTAAATCGATTATAAGCTACCACAAGTCAACTATCATAAACTCGTTTAATAAAAAAACTCCAAGTTACTTTGTAAGTTATTTCAATAAAGAAATCTTGGAAGTCCGTTCCGCAAACTCATTCGCAGAGGGTGTAAAATAGTTGTCATAAGTGGTCCGGTTCGTTTTAATCAAGTTGGTTACGGCTAACGCTGTTTACCGAGCGCTCGGAGTCTAGAGCACTCGGCTTAGTGTCGCTTGATTACGCCCGGCTACCTACAATGACTATTCTTTTGTCACTAGAAAACTGTTAGCCCGACCGTAAAATGCCTTTATAGGCTAGTAATGACCGAACGAAGTGATAAATTTGCTGAGTTCCTATATTACTTTTATTTGATACGGTTTTCATTATTTTATTTAAAACGCATTAATATTCGATGTGTTTATTTTCAAAAAATAACAAACAATTGAAAAAGCAAACTCAAAAACAATTTACAATGTTTCATCAGAAGGTTATCAACAAATTTTCTTTTTTCTATGAAGAAAAATCCTAGCAGACACGTGCCCACTTCGTTGGGCATAATGTAAATTATCCTTTTCGGTTTTGATATAGCCTATGACACTCAGCAATAATGTGGCTTTCTATCGGTAAAAGAATTTTTAAAATCGCTTCAGTAGATCCCGAGATTACCCCTTACAAAAGTCAAAGTCAAAGGCAAAAGTATCTTTATTAAATGAGGCTACATAAAGTAACACTTTTGAATCGTCATGGTATTACCAAATATTTACCACCGGTAACAATTTAACAAACACACAAACTTTATTTCTTTATTTTATTAGTAATTTTATAACTAATTTTATAAAAGTCCTTACAGGCTTACTTAAATATTATTACAAAATAAAATCAGTGCTGGTTATACGAGGATATGCCTATGTTTTAACCTCCGAATTTTTAGTCTAAAATCGTATAGTCTTGACGACATCCGTGAGAAACTAGAGTGTTCCGCTTATAGTATGATAAATATTTTTATTTATATTTTCTCCAAATTAACTAAATAAAAACTAGTTTATATTTTCTTATAAAAACTACACACAGGTTACTTGAAGCTAAAGTAGTATTAAATCTATTAAGAGAGCAGTCGAAAGTGGTCGTATCCATGGCCCGGCCGGCGGACAACTCAATCTATTAACTAAGATGACCAAGATTCAACAAGCAAACTTTACTGTTATTTAACTAGCGAATCGCGAACTTTAGCTAATTCCAATTATTGGCGGAGAACCAATGGATTTTCCAATGCAATGCTTCGTTAAGGATTTAGTTTGTGTTTGTAGGACATGACAGTTGCAATTTATTTCCGTGCCATACTTTTATAATTTATACAATAGTTTTAATATACCGCTTTTACACAATGAAAATGATATTGTGTTATAACTGTATTCTTTCTTACATGTCTTTAATTAAGTCGGATCACACATACAAATATTTCCTGTAGCAATTAGCTTTACAATTCGCTACGTTAACATTTTTAATCAAACAGGTTATGACCATCGTTGAAGCGAAAGTATAATGAGCTAAAGGATACATAAGTATGAATATTCAAATTTGTTAGAAGGTATGCAAACAAGTGCATTACAAAAACGTGAAACCAGTTACCAGCTATGCATGACGGGACGCATATTATAATCGTAGGCCGGTTTTCGCATAAATGCCTATTTTACAAATGTTAAGAATCATTTCATTATTACTATTATTATTTTTATTAACATTCAACATCACACTAAAATACTTCATTGTTTAAATTGGTATTCACACTATTTTTGTAAACGATTTTATCCCTTTGTCACGGAAATTAGTTATGGAAACTATCATAGTTAAGATGATAAGAAATTTTGAGCATACATTTTTAGTCTGAAAGGTAAAGGGCTTAATTTGCCTTAAAGCATCAATTGCTAAAGGTAACAAGAGTTACACTAAAACGTAAAGATCAGTCCCGTAGATCTTATCCTAGTATACACTTAGTACATTAAAGCCAGTTTACAACATTCACATAATTAATGTGACCTATTGTTACAGCCTTACAATTTTGCTATTCAAATAATCCTCCGTTTACAATTACATCTCCTAAGGCTTATTAATTATTTCCATATTGCTGCAAAACACGTTCATAATTCACCGGCATCTTGATGTATTTAGTTGTAATATGGGATTATTATATGTGGAATGTAATGTCTGTTTAATGGACGTGAGATCTTATAAAGACGATGATATGCGAAATACAAACAGTGTGAGTGACACGACTAAGATATCCTGAATATGTTTATCGTACATCGTTTATTTTAACTAAATGGCGAGCTACCTGCTCGGAACATATTATATAACATTGAAGGAACTTAATGAAATGATAATGTCAAACGTTCTATGGCTTTATTACCTTGTCTGTATTATGTATGATAGACGAAGATCTTGCATGAGGACAGAATAGTCTTTCGATAAGCACAAGATTTTCATTCCATTATCAACATTAAGAAAATTAAATAATAAAGTATTCAAAAAGGTGTTTTATATAAGGATAATTTATTCAAGTCTGTTTCTTTCTTTGTTAAAATCAATGTTTAAAAATCATTAAATAAAACGATTTTAGTTGTTTACAATTAAATGCGCAACGAATAATATAACAAACTGTATTAAAAACATAAATGAGTCCCATAAATCACTCGTGTAATAGGTGGTGGTAATGCATAAGCTTACATAACGCCGTTTTGTAAGGCTTGTTTTATTGAAGTATTAAATCAAGTTAAACAAAGATCGTTTGTATGGACATAAAATCATAGCGCACGCATTCACACTAGTTACACAAGCTAACGTAATAATGGAATGAGAGCACAAAACAAAACGTCGCTTTCATTCGAAAGTCGTTGTCCGGAACTCGCAGCTACATACTCGTAACTCAACTTTTTGTGTTGCACATTTCACTCGGCGCATCTCTAGCGGTCAAGAAATACTAGGCTACTAATTGTTCTTGTACTTTGAATTCGTCAAGCCGTTGATATCCATAATAATATTACAAATGTGAAATTGTTTTTGTTTGTTTGTTTGTCCTTCCTTCACGCCGTAGCTAAGCAATCAATCGATCTGATTTTTGGTATACAGTTAGTTGAAAAGATGGAGTGTATAGGCTACTTTTTAACTGGAAAAAAGGGTTATAAGGGGAGAAGGGGGGGTCAAAGTTTATAAGAAAGTCCACGTGGACGGAGTCGCGGGCAACAGCTAGTTGATAATATATGGGGAAGAGTATACTGTTTTATAACAAAATTCCTAAGAGGTTTAAGGATATGAATACTTCTTAGTTTTAATGTTTTGTTAATGAAGACAATAAACCACGTAATAATGTTGTTTTAATATTGTAATGGTAGTTGTTGTACATTAATTAGTATATGTACCTATGTACCTTTAGTTTAATAGAGAAAACCTACATTTCAAAGTTCCTTGCCGGTTCTCCTCTGTTAAAACTGAACCTCCTCTAGGGTACAAAAATAAAACTTCCCTATATTAGGAAGTAGAAAAGAGTTCTTTAAGGTGGAAGTGAAGTAAAATGTTTTTAGTAATACTAACAATCACAATTTACGAACATCTGCTCTGCGTTGCAGTTGCTTGCTAAGACTGTGCATTCTCGGTATTAAAGTTCTTTAATAGAAGATCGAGGATAATGTTAGTGTGTGGTTTCTGATTTTCCAATATAGCGATTACTATCAATCATCGTTTCTCTTCTGTAATAAATTTATGTCTTGTTAATACTAAACACAGGCATTACATAGAAGCGATCATATTCATAATAATGGTTCATCAAAACCATTATTATTTATCAAAATCAATCACCTGTGCAATTTCCAGAGGCCCATAATAACATCGTAATTTGAACATTAGCCATTAATATCAATATCTTTAACAACAATTATTGTGTTATTGATGACCATCATATTAATTATAATTATACTACAGACACTTTCGTGTATGTCGTTATTCTACAAATAAGTGATGAATTTTAATAATTTAATAATATACTGTACCCAGACTTTACTAATCCAAAATCAGATTATTTAAATAAATATAATATATTGGTGTTAAACTTGGTTGTTCTAGGATAAAAAAATATAGAGAATGTGTTTGTAATATTGATGGACGACCAATTATTACGTAGTAATACAACAACAGATTACAGCACAGATGAAATAAAAACACGTAGTTACAATTATAAAAGATCTTTAAATGAGCCGTCGAAGCAAAGCGATGTTCGCCAGATAAATTTGTTCACTTTATATGCTCAAAGCTATCAGAGACATAATCAAATAACTGACGTAATCCGGAACTTTATTTCGGAAACCATGTTTCGTAATCAGAACTTAGATTTTGTGCGCACAATTAATTTTATATCTTCTTAACACTTAAGTTTTATTATCACAGATTCAATAGCTAACCTTACTCACTTGAAAATTTAAACATTTTATATCCTGGTATAATATAATAATTTCGAGAAAATCAAATTCCCAACAGCAAATAGTCATAAAACTAAATGCTGCGATGCGCAGTAAAGCGGGAAAGAATTTCCCCGGTATTAAAGAATGAAATTAGCTGTTCTTATTGTTCGAAAGTTATAGTGCTACTTTGAACTCATCTTCTGCTTCACGGAGTTAAAAATAAAACTGCATGCGAGCAGCCGGGCAAACTACCTAAGTAATAGAATGGATCTGCAAAATGGACCGAGTACAAGAGCCGAGTAATCTCAACTAAGATTAAGTCTCGAACTTACCGTATCGACTGTTCGAAGTGCATTATTTTGTATCAGTTGGTATCGCGTCCAAACTTCGCAAAGCCAACTTATTCTCGTATTAGCTAAGTTCATACAATACGGATCTTATCCTAATTCGAGACGTTATCACGGAGCCTGTTTTTAAAAGTTAGATTAGATTTGGGTGTCTTTGAATGAAATTAGTATGCGTATCTGCACACCAAGTTAATAGAATTATTTAAAATCGACATTTTATAGGAATTCTGTTGCTATATTTCTGAGAGGGGAGCTTTTGCTGAATACAAATTATGATCAACTGTCATGACCTGCTTAACGGTTTTCTTTTAGATTTTGAAATGTGATAACTACTAATAAAACATATAAAATATTGCAGTATTGTTCAAGACGTATGAAAATACATTTTTGTAAATAAATTATTATATTATCTAATAAGATTTGTTGTTCGGTTAAGATGTTTAGTGTGTCATAAATGACTGCACACGTAAATAAACACAGCCTGAGTAACAAACGTGTTTAAAGCCTCCTTGATCTTGACATAGATTCCGTGTAAAATAAATCCTTTTCTAGATAAACCTGTTTATTTGAAGCGTTTATTTGTTATTGCCTGTAAGAAGCACATAAAAATTACTATTTATTTTATACTACTGAAGCAAGGTTTGATGATATAATACGGTAATAAATTTCAAGAGATGAATACTGTAACAAAATCTATGTGTTATTTCTTTATTGATAAGAATATGTGTCCTACTATCATAATATATCAGGTCGAGAACACAACAAACTTATCATTATGGGCAACGAAATAAATTAAATACTACGAAGAAACATGAGAATATAAAGAGAAATGGAAAGGACGGTATAAATAATGGCCATTCTCATCTTATCTTGTTTGGGCTATGGACAAAATGCCTTTGTAGTTTGAGCGTAACATTTGAGTAATATGAACCAGAAACTTGTTCTATTTTATTACATTTTTTAGGTATGTAAAAGACGAACTCGACCCGTCAACCGTTTACTTAGTAATTGTTACAATAATAATCTTTATGTGTCTCGTCTTTAAAAATATGGTAAAAATGACAAAGGTTCAAAAAAACGAAAAAAAGATGCTTATAATATTTTAATATGATAACTAATTTTCAGGACTAATGAGAAATTTTATAGCTTTGCTGTGCATAAAAAGATATGGGTGAGATTCATAAAACATATAAATTATTTTTGATGATGTTTTGATGGTTGTAATGAAAACATTGAAATATGTTCAACAGAATTCATGTGACATTTTATTACTTGCTTCTTATTTATTGCCAGAATTATAATATACAACATTATTAAAGTAGTAAATATTATTTAGTTTTATTAGCGCATTTAGTAAATACATACATATTCTTATGAAAATTAAAACAAATTGTAGAGATTAATTTAAAACAAAAAAAATTCGAGATATTTTGTTAAAAGTATACATTTGAAGTATAATATATTTCCTCGTTTGCAATCAAAGATGTTTATAGGAGCGATTAAATAATCTTAAAACGAAGCTATTATCTATGAATATATTCGTATTGTCACGATTTATTTTGAATAGCGAATCGTTTAATAAAACTGTAGAAAAATTTAAAAAAAAACGTCAATAATTAATTAACCTCTCACGATTCCTAGCTGTCAACACAACACTTGGTATCTTCATCTATACTACGATGTGCGAATAATATTAATCGTTCGTAATTTGATACTTTTGTTTTATTATTTTTCTTGAATCGTTTCTTAAATCTTTAAAACTGCGTTACCAATTTTCAAGCTGTTTTTGTATCAGATACAGTGATTCAAAAGGAAGGTTTATGTATATAATACATGCATAAATGCAGGTAAAACCTCAGGCGGGGCTAGTCTTTTACAAAGATTTATCGACAGACGGACGGGGATATTTCAAACTTCATTGCTCTTTAATCTACACTAATATTATACAAAGAAAAGATTTGCATTATCGTATCTTTGTATATAACGAATAAACTCAAAAATTACTGGACCGATTTTAGTAATTCTTTTTTCATCGGAAAGCTACATTGTCACTGAGTAAAACAGGCTAACCGTGCGAAGCCGGGACAGGCCGCGGGTTAATAAAAAAATATTGTAATTTTGTATAAGTCAACAGTAAATCAAGCAACAAGTGCATACCGTTTCCTTATATAAACGATAAGGCCGTCTAATGTCAAGAGCAGTAAAGGAACATCCGTCGTCTTGACCGACTTGTAGTAGTTTCTTCTCGGATAAACTTTAGCCTTTGCCGTAAGTACCGGTGTGATATAACTCGAGGGCAATGAAATTTCACATACCTGTTTGTGCTGTGAGAGAATTAAAAAAGCTTTTACGAGTATAAAAAGGATCTCATACATGTATGGATTTATTATTTTAGTTGTAACCTGTAAATGTTGTAGAATTAAATTAAGATTGCGAATGAAAATTGTTATAGTACAGTACTTGCTATTCTTACTAAGCTTAATAAATATGCGTAAAACAAATTACCTTAATTCGAAGGTTTGTTTTCCAGCAAAGCTTTTAAGTCAAAACGTTTTATCTTTTTTATTCATGAGTTAGGTATATATGTCTGTAAGATATGGATGCTAAGTTCTGGGAACGAATAATATGGCATGCTGTGTCAACTTGGTATTCGGGACACAAGGGCCCGAAGGCACTGAACCCGCGGGGGCAATGACCCCGGGGACTCGTCTTGACATTGTGTAATCTAAAAAACTTAGCAGAATCGCTATCAGATTGCATCTCCTCAGAAAGGATACGCTTTACTGGTAGTATTTTTCAGTTCAGTTATTTTTCGAGAAATCTTTGAAAACATTTTCTAAAGCTTGCAATTTAACCGCCACATGAAAGAAGCCGTTATCCGCGTAATATATAAAACCCTAAACTCGTCTTAAGCTGTATTTCTCAATCTCCGACGTTATTTTAATGAAATTTTGTGACAACATACTTCTAAATAGGTACACAAAATATTAAACGAAATTATGTATAGGTCGTGAATTGTATATTGTTCATAATTAAAGGAACTTAATGTAATGAGACTACAAATTCATTATTTTGTGTAAAACGATGAAAAATAAGGCGGTAAATTTGCAAGTACCTTGCTCAGTATTAAAATAAATCATTGTATTTGAAAACATGTTTATTATCGATCTGCCAATTTATTAGAATATATTTATCGATTAACAAATCCATATATTAATCGACTTAACATGGCTAATAAATATATATTTTATATGACACGCATTTAACACAGAGTTTATAGATAAACATTAATACTTGTAAAAATAATTTTAAATGCAAAAATATTGTTATAACCGTGATTGACATTTCCATTAAAACTTATACAATTTTTTAAATTTCTTTATTGGTGTTGTTACGTTATGGGTAAGAATTATTTACGGTGTATAATGGTTTTGGTATAGGCCGGTGGCACAAGGATGGTTACGTCAGAGACCGCTATGTGTGTCCCCGGCTTGCCATCTATAGATTATGGTCGCATAACGTGTGCAGAATAACTTATGGTGCCACTTTCACAAGCGAATCTTTAACATTTATTACTTGGAGAATGCTTAAACTGGTTTTTGGGAAAATATTTTGTGTTACAAGAGGTTGGTCTTATAAGTGTTATTAAGTAGTTGTCGTTGCTTGATTAGCAAACAATTTTGTATTTCTAACGGAATTTGGAATAGAGATTTCCCTCAAAACAACAACGACAGTAGTGACAAGAATATTCTGTTATCTTTGCTAGTATCAAATATTGTCTGTGCGTGTGTGTTTGTTTGTTCTTTGTGTGAGAGGTAAAGACATAATCGGTCTCTCTACTAAAACAATTTTGAAAATAATTTGTGAGTTTCATACATAGACTGTACAATATCTAAAATCACGACAGCTAGTTGTTAAAGTTGAACGATATCGACCTGCAGACGAATATAAATTTGACATTTATAAAATAATCTCCATATTGAATTTTCTTCATCACACCGTCCAACCAGCCGCTCAATGGAAATAATTTGAAACGTTAATTATGCAATACGTCAATTAAGTGTAGGCTATGCTTGAATAATTTACTGTGGTCTAATTTTAAGCACTATATTATTCTGTTTCGTTTTAATAGCTTTAGCTAGCTTTAGTTTAACATCAAAGGCAAAATACACCAAACCTGCTGTGCTTGCAGCGTTTAAACACATATGTTGTGATAATTATTATTGTTACGTTAAATTAAATTTATATTCATTAGTTTGTACGTAAAGACTGGATTTTGTTTCTCAATAAGTTGTTAACATTAAAGCTATTCAGTTATTTATATAGCCGCATTATATTTGTTTCCAGGTCACTCCAATTACTGCGATTAAAATATTGACAAGTTTATATTTCCTCACGATGTTAATATAATTTCTCCAATCATTTTAACGTTTAGTATCGTAAAAATATTACTCAGTCGTAATGGAAGTTCATATTTTTAAATAATCATACAAATGGAAAAATAAAAGTGATATTTTATAATGTAGCTCTCGGATAATGTTTTATTGGTTAATTTAATTAACTTTTAAATAATTATTTATAATTATTGACTAATCTGACTTTCCAACAAGGATATTCCTAAAAAAAAAGGTTTAGTTTTCCAATTTAGTTTTTTCTCTTGTTTACTCTACCATAATCTGCTTCTATTAATTAATTATCATTAGCATACGTTGAGAAATACAAACGCCGTGAAGGTCATTAAATTCTTCATTAAAATATAGAAATAATTGGCAATGCTTGATCCACGTATATAATATGTATGTGTTTAGCAAATCGTTATATTTTGCCGGCGATTACAAATATGCATATTAAATATTAACTATGAAATTTTACCTTCATTGTTAGCCTTTACGCTTAGTAACTTGTGAATATGTATGAGGTTAGGTAATTTAATAATTTTATAACACTTTACTTTGTTGATAAATTTAGTTACGATTGTTATAAAAAAGTATTGTGTGTGGTGGAAAAATAAATCGGCGAGGATCATCTTTGTTTTCTATAAGATTGTATTTTATTTACAATACAATCTTATAGAAAACATTAAGATTTCTTAATTTAAATAAATCTCGTGTCAATGTTTGTCCTCAATGGACTCCTAAACCACTTAACCGATTATTATAATAAAATTCGCATACCATGTGCAGTTCGATCCAACGATAGGATAGCTTACATCTCAATTTATTACATGCATAATTTATCCAAGCGAAGCCGGGGCGGATCGCTAGTATTATTATATTATAAAAGAGCATTAGTGTATCGTATATAACACATTGTTTGGATTATGTTTTTTTAATTAATAAAATATTTTCCTTTTTATTTTGTGGGAACGCATAAAGAAATAACTTATATTCGTCTTCTAAGTTTCTTACATAATTTTTAATTTAACAAATTATTTCGGAAGTCAACCGCAATTATACTATGCTAATATCGACGTATAAATCGATTATTGGCGCGAAATAATATTAATATAATCTGTGTCATTGACCACTCTGTGCATGCCTTCGCAATATAAATTTTGAGCTAATTTAATTTAATTTTCCTAGTAACCTATTTTAAATTCTATAAATTTACAACTATAAAGAAATGTTTAGACAATTATTTTTCCAACGGTAAAAAATAATAGAAATAAAAACCTTGCCTTCAAAAAATATTTTAAGTAAAGTAAGATTGCGGAGTTGATATGTAAAATTGTGTAATTATAATATTTACGAAGTTGGCTTGTGACAGAAAGTGTGCTGAATTTGTAGGTCACGATATCATACTAATAAACTAGTGTGAGATAGTCTGAGAGAAAACTTTACAATTCGCGGAGTTGGCATCTCGGTCGGCAGTTCTACTATGAAGTAACTAGTCTTATTAAAATTTCTTTGAAATTTTATGATCGAATAGATAGATAATAGCCCAGAATAAAATCTAAATCGAAATTTGAACCATAAATGTGACGTCAGCAATTTGTACTATAATTCACTTAAACATGTAAAATTGTTACATATAATCTCAATTACGTCATCGTAACTTAAATTGACACTTATAATTAAGGTAAGCTTAATTAGAAAAACTTAATAAAAAATTTTCATCTTAAAGAATAAACATCAATAATAGAATGCCTGGAGGCCAATAGCCATAAGGCCTCCATTTACATGTGTCTGGATTTGTCTAGTTTTATTTTTATTGTAAATTGTTATTGTTATGTTAATTCATGTAATAAAGAATTTATAAATAAATAAAATAATCAAAACGTAAGACGAGAACATTGTCATTGAAACAGCTATTTACTAAGAATCTGTATTTCATTGTTTAAAAAAGGTTCTAATTCTATGCAACCGTTGACCTACTATTGTAATATACTTATGAACCGCATCGTTGCGAAAAACAAAAACTCATCGAACTCCAATTGCAGTCCAAACGCTAATTGTTCAGTTTCCACATCTTGTTTAAATATTGTGAAGCGAAATAAAACTGATACTTTGTTATATTAAATATAAAATTTTACACAACAATGCCAGATTTATTAAAAGGAATTTTCGCTTTAAAAAGTATTTTTTAAATAATTATACGGCGAAAAAGATTATAATAAATAAATTTAATTGTAAAATATCGTTCAAGAACTGGTATACGTTAGTGTTGCAGCTTTAATTTATTTATTATGTATAATGAATACATTGCACGATGCTATATTGAATCCGGTTATATCGGGTACAAACACTATAACCATTATAAAACATTAATCCCATTTTATTATTAAATTAAAATTAGCATTGTACAAACTGCTAATTTGTTGACACATAATTAGTGATAATCATGCATAATATTTTGATTTACGGTCCTGTACGTGTCACTAATTAATTATTTATCGATATTTTCCAGCTAAGCTATAAGCTCTATAAAACAATTTAATTTTAAAAGCTTTATCGTTGGTTTCATTTTTGTCACATACGTATTTAAATGCTAATGAAATCATAGCGCAATTAATATTTAAATTAATTCGATTATTAAATATTTTTATATAAGTCGTGAACTCATTATTGTATTTGCAATTTACCGTCACGACGACTCGCTGGAATCCATATACTCGTATTATATATAACAGTAATTAACGTGCAGAATCTTTGATACGAGAAACGGAATTATTAACTGAGAGAAATCATACGCTTTCTTAGCAGGAGAGAGTATCCGCGAGCAGTATCAACGAAAGTGTGCGACTTACCTATGGTTCGGGCAAAACACACTCACATATATCACAGAGTTCGTTCACAGTTCAGTTCACGATTCGACAATGGAACTTCTAAGTTCGGTCTGGGCTAGTGTCAAAGTGGCACTGAGCGGTAAACGGAAGAAATGCGTGTGCGCGCTCGCTCCGACAACTCACAGTAACTCGCTGTAACCACGAGCGCTCGCCGTTCAAGCTTCAATCGGAAAGATATCTCGCCGATCTAACACCCCACACAATACCTTTATTAAGGTTAAGGATAGTAATCGTAGCAAAAAATGTACATTTTCGGTAAGTGATTTGTTGCGAGGTACACGCTAATTGTGTTGAAAGAAACAATGGGGGCGTGTGAGTTTCGACTTTCGATTAACAAGTTAGGGAAATGTGTCAATAGATTAGTGTATCATGTGAAACGTTTTTCATTTGTTTGCTCTCTTTTAAAAATACAACGTTCGCAATTACGTATAATAACTTATTTATTTCGCTTTAAAATAATGTACCTCAAAGAAAAACACCTAATTTATAAATATAATTCACGAAATAGTACATTAAATAAACTTATTATAACTAAGTACAATATCTTGGAGTCAAAAAATATATCTATAAAATATATACACAGTTCATATAAATCCACTTCGTAAATGAAACTGCACGAATAGACTATGTTTAAAGTTTATTTACTTTTGTTGGAGACTAGTTTGCGGATATTTACACACGTTAGCTCGTATGTACCTACCTTGAGATCATACTGGTTTTCTTAGAAAGCTCTCGTCTCTTTATACATGGCGTACTATGTACCTTTATGCTACATGCTACTATTAATATGGATATTAATTCAAAATTGTACAAAACCAACATTTATTTTTACATTAATAGGGTTCGATTCTAGACCGAGTTTAGCACTTATAAAAATTGTTATAGTCTCAAATTCTGTCGATATATAATTTAATTTCTTCAAGTATATAGTCGTGTATATCGACAATATTGACGTTACTGCCTTATGTGGCATTATAATGGGACGCCCTGTATAACATGACACATTATACAAAGGTACGGACAGACTCAACAAGAAGCTTGTTTAATATATATTACGTTTAGAGTAAGGAACTAAAATACGGATGACGTGTTAATAGATCGTAAAGTACCATAAAGCCTTGCCTTTCGTTCGCTCACCTAACTGCATTTGTTTATGCGATGCATTTGCCACGAATATTATAATATTGGCGCTGATTTTAAAAGTAATACGTCTTGGTTACAATACCATAAACTTTTTATATTTTTTTTAATTACTATTAATTGTTTTACTTAACACTGATGTTTTTTATTTTACAGCTTTACTTTCTCTTTTTTTTACCTTTACTTAGTACGTATTTTTGTATTAATATTTTGAATTTTGTTTTTATATACTTTCCTAGCTTACGTAAGCATCACTGATACCTAAGTATTTTTATCGAAAATAAACCGTTTTTATTTCATAACATTTTTAGAGCCCGAATAAAGGCACAGCGCATTTAAAATTGTTAATAACAACAAAATGAAACGCTGCATTTCTATAGTTTTTGGGAATGTTATGACAGGCATACGGGTTTCATTTTCACACTGCATTGAATTGCTCCGTTATCAAAACGTTTTGAATTTATATCACTATTTTTATTGCAGTACGTGACATCGGAATCATATCGGCAAAGTAAAAATTTTAGCTGATAGCCTCAAAAGCATTTTTCATGCAAAGTATCGTCCGATCTGCTTTGATTTTCAAAAATGATCCTGCAATATGTGTATTTCTGAATAAAACCGAACGAAGATAATATCATGTGCTATCTACTTTATTATTATTATCTATTCTTATCTTTATTGTTTTATTTAAAGGTGCATCATTATGCTGGTATATAATTTATATGTAGAGAAGTAAGGGAGGTTGACTTGCTATGAACAAACATTTTCGATTTTAAGTTGCAAGGATTTTCGAAATCTAACAGTCTGGTATCTAAACAAATATGTTTAAATGGCCCCTTGATATGCCATTGTAAGCTTAAATGTTCCGTTACAAATACTATACACAATATGTATATCCAAAACGCGAAACGAAAAAGTTAAAAATACCTCGCTTAACGCAAAATTACGCAACGGCCAAGGTGACAATACTTTTCGTTCGAACAAATAAATAACAGAAACAAAAGAAAGTGTTGTGTTAACTTTTAGATTTGTATTATCAAAATAAATGAGTAAAGTTTTGACAGTTGGACAGCTATGTCCTTAGCGCCCTTTAAGAAAGGCTTCTGGAGTCATTGTCATCGCGAAAACAATTATCACTGAATGGAATAAGTCCTTTGACAAGTTTAGATAGGCAAATTGAAAGCAACGGCTGAACTTTGACAAGCCCCCACTTTGAGGCCTATTCAATTATTTAACACGTAAAATTGTGTACTCCGAATAAATTTTAAGTTGTGGGAATAAAAATCAATTTAGTTTTATACAGTTATTTTCATGAATCGAGTTTTATACAGTTATTTTCATGTATTTTCATCGGTCCCATTTCTTTTTTCTTATTTATTCTGTATCAACTCTTCTTCATCTATAAGGCCAGTGAAAACTGAAATAAAAACAAAAGGGTACATTGTTTTAACCATTCTCGAAAATATCAAGAATATATAAAATACGTGCAGACAAATTCAATAGTTTTTTTTCTATTCTGTGTCCCCCAAAAGATTCACATATTTCTCCATCAACAAAAGGCAATTTCGCGGTTCGTGGAAACCGTGAAAACGATTTATGCAACTGAAAATGTTTACCTGCTTTGAATTCTAAATGAAACTAACACAACAAACACTTCAACTGTTTTATTCAATAGCCGTGTACGTTATACTAATTTTATAACGTGAATACGTTCGTAACAATTAGATAGTTTTGAAATAGATGCTAAATTATTAAATATTATTCTATTCAAATTGAAAATGAGATATATTTTAAAGGTTTGCGAGTGAATATCCAGACACTATTTTCCATAGCATTTCGTCATACTGATTATTCGATTATACAAGATAGACTCAATTTTTTTAAGGACCCTATGAAAATTTATTTCAAGTTAAACGAGGGTAAACTGTAATATAATCTAAGATACGTTCCAGTAATTGTATTAGGATTGATTCGTACATAAACTTTACATTAACAGTTGCGAACAGTTTGTAGTGAACATAAGTTTGTACTTTATTTGTATGAACTGAATACTGTATTGGTTCGAACGCAAATATTTGTATGCACCGATACTAAGAACATTTCAACTAAACAGTTAGTATATCAATTCATAGGATATAAGTGTAAATATAATGTCGATTTATCAAGGAGGTAAATGTATAAATATTTGTGTTCTTAAAGCGTTTTTGTGCATATATAGAGAACACATTTTCTTTAAGAAATGATAGATTCTCTTTTTTATGTTGTTAACAAAATCGCAAACTGCAATATATGATGAAATGCGTGTTCGAAACATAAAAAGCTGAGTTAAACTTCTAATAAAAATAAAAATATTTAATGTAAATATAAATCGCATTTAAATAACGTCGGTCTAATTGCCAGTTATTATACACTCATATGAAGAAGCTTTTCATTATAATCATTAACGGTAACTTTGCGAAAATAAAACTACTCGTAAAATATTTTACTATTCGAAATTATATAACACATGTAAATCCTTTACAAACCAAATTGAATTTCCGTACAGAAATAAAAATTCCCTGTAAATAAATTACAGGCGCAACTCATCCACATATTTGAGAGGCAATCTTGCTCGCTCAGATATATCTCATTAAGAGTTGCAGCCAGAACCAGATAAATATTAAAATAAAATCATACCTCGCCATAACTAAATGTATAAATGCATCAAGGGTCTGGTCTACATGTAAATGGACGGCCACTACTTTATGATGTACATCAAAATTGCATTTGCAATTTTCCTCTTTTGTGATTAGATTTAAAAATATCTGTATGAATTTAATTAACTAGATAAAACTCTTCGTATTCTTTTCGCTCAATATTCGACTGTTTTAATTAAAATTCGCAAGATATTTAATTATATCCAATGAAATCCAATCAAAGTCAATGGAAGAATATAAAGCATATGTTTCATCTGAAGAAGTTGCAGAATAATTAAAAAAATATTTAAAATTATAAACGAAATCTTTGAAGTTGTTTTTTGATTTTATTTGAATTGATTATGACTATCCAATTAATTTTCGAGATACTTCTGGTAAAATACATTGTAACAACTCATTAAAGTAAATTTAAATTCAAACGTAGTATTATCTGTACAAGGTATAAAAGCAGATATAATAAGCGTTTTTACTTCTTCACAGTTTAAGAAAACAATAAGTTACAAATAGTTCTATAGAGATATAGAGACCAGTATTTTTAGTGTATAGAGTATTTTTATTGCTATAATTTCTTAGCAACATCGTGTTCTTCCATCGTATAGAATGTCGCAGACTGTGCACTATTAGTGTCTCAATTAGCTCACAAGTTCACAACAAAAATATCGAGACTCACTGTAGTAGCTACCAGATAAAGTGTATTTTATTAGACGAGTATACTTAATATTTTTTCTTTGTCTAGTAGGTTAAAGATGAAATGGATATCTTGATAGATGTGATTTTGTAGGAATATTGAAAATTCGAGTTTTAAGTTTAGTAAATTCTAAGCAAAAACAGACAAAAAACAGAGGTTCTGGAGTTTCATAGCAACAATTTCAAATTTCATAGAATTATTTACTACGTTTAATAATATGTAATATCAAGATTGCATGCACATAATTATGGACCAAATAAGGAATTGAAGTGCAAGATAAAATAATTTCTTAAGAAAATGTTGCAATACTCTAAGGGCTTAATAGGGCCAACATATGATAATTATGTAGATGTCGGACAACATTCTTTGTCCTTACATTAATATAGGTTTTCCGGTTCTCTGTACTTGAGTATTACGATTTCAATCGTGATTCATTCTTAACAATATTATAATATATGCACGATAAATATTAATTAATAATAACATTTAAGCGAAGAAAAGCAAGAGTAATATTGTTAATATTATGATATCTTTGAGGTGACATGCTTTAGTCAGTATACTGGATTAAGCTCTTTATCCGCTATTAATAAGGTTTTCCTGTCTGTCCGTCCGTCCGCATATCTGTCATCAGTCACTATGTGACACACATAAATCGTGGCAGTCTGATATTATTTCTAAACAGGCAACTGTTTGGTACTAACAGTTTAAACTAATTACATTATTTAAAAAAAATGCTATAGTGTATATGACAGGACATATTTACAAGAAATCCTCAAATCTATTTTCTAATAATTAAAAAGCCTTCAGGCTTCGCAACAGTGTGTCGTGGTTACAAGACATCATTAGCCGGCATCCTCCGAACGCCAATTAAAACAATTTCGGTACAATAGTTCCGTTTCCGGACCAACGCGACACTAGCTCGCAACTAACACCTTTCTTGAGATATGTCGAAGGAAGACGTGTTAATAACATAGTATAGGTGTTGTCGATATGCTTAACGAAGCATGTGAAAGCTAAGTATGTTATGTACTAATTAATCACTCATAATAATTTTAAAAAATATTTAAGAATAAAATCGTATATTTAAATGCGAAACATAAGGTTACAAATATCAATATTCATATGAAATGTTATTTAATTATTGAATTAAATTAATTTATATTGTAAAGATTATACATTTTTCGTTGATTAATAGAATTGTCAAATAAAATTATTAAGGTTCACTTTAAAGGTGAATTAATTGTATAAGACATTATTCAATGAAGTATTGAATAATAGAAAGAAACTTTAGAAATAAATCACTTGTGTAAGTGACTTCTATGAAAGGGAAACTTGTACCGTTACTACCAATACTCAATAGCAATTATAATAGGCCGCACAAAGCACGTCGAATCGTAAATTGTATTAATATACAAAAATAATTGTCGACAGTAAAAGTGTCTTAACTATGAAATTATGTAAATTGCGATACAGTTTCGCAGTCAAGTATTTCACATGTGAATTTCACAACAGTTTGACCTTCGCCACTACGTGCCGTTTTGTCGTGTTTTAATTAGGCATTTATGATCTAAAGTTTTGCCTAACGTTTGTTAACGCTTAAAAGTTAAAGCCACTGTGAGACAAAATCTAGGTCTCGTAATTAAATTATATATTAATGAAATTTTCAACTTGAATAAAGTGAGGTTGACAAATGTTCCGTTAAATAATTTATACGCATGGGTTTGTTTAATTACATTAGTTTTTACGTTAAAATGAAAATGTAATGTTTGATGTTAAATTTTATTTTTAGTTTTGATTAAAGTTTCTTAGAAACAACTAGTACAATACGTTTGTTTGTGAGAATATTATAATGTTATAAAAACTCTAAGTGTATCTTAAGAACAATTAAACAATATTAGAAGGTATATCAAAGTAAGTCTTTATGTGTTTAAAGAGATCATACATCGTAGAACAACATCATAACATATAGCTGTAGGTTTATTGTAAATTAGAAAACGCTTCTGTTTAAAGCATACATTGAAGTCTGGTCTAGTACAAAGTAAAATGTTATTGCACTGCCAGGAAAATAAAGTCCAAAGAAAACAATGGGATACAAAGATTGAATGCTATTTGCGCTTGGCTTATTTTAACGTTTACTACGCGTTTTGGAGCGCTTTGTGAAAAGTTAGTTGCTAACATTTTTACCCTATGTTGGTTGTTATTAAAATGTAACCCTGTGATTTTAGAAATGTAGATATTCTTTAGACTAAACTTGAAAAAACACATATAAAGAACAGTGAAAAATATACAAATTTCAATTATACATAATTAAAATTACCATTGTCACTACTAAGCGATATTTTCCAGACCATTGCATATTGCGAAGATGTTTCGTAAGAATAATCAATTTAGTTTTAAAAAAGATTCATTTATCCACTTAATAATATTTCATATTCTAATAACGATCTAATAATTAAAAGAAGACATAAAGGGTTATAAGTATGAAATATATAATAAATAGGTTTACATTGTGTAATTTTTAGTACGCAAATTTTTCTAAAATTACAAATGTTTAAATAAGGCGTCCTCGATCTTTAGCTATATTTAAAACTATCAAGAACTTCCAAGTTCATTATCGTGTCTTATGGACCCCTTTAAAGGCTGCATAAACGCACTTTTTTAACTTTTTATAATTTGAGTTTTTATTTTATTTCTCGTTATAGCAGGCCTTGGTTAAAAATTCTTTGGAACGCAGTTATATGATATGTATCTTTCTAATTATATCCTTATCCGGTAATGGTATTGCTTAATGTTCTTTTTTAGTGCATATTCTCAATGTGTTAACTAGATGTTTGCATACATATATGATATAATAAATGGTTTGGCCCCGCTACAATAATTAGATTTTTTTAAAGTCCATAATTGCCAAAACAATTCAATGATATAGAAATATAATTTTTATATTATTGGTATATAAATTTTAACCTATTTCCCGATTCTTTGTCCATTTAATATATGTAGGATGTATTGATTATCTAAATCTCGCAAGTCGGTCCATGTGTTTGTCAGGGTGCGTGGAGGAACACCAGTTAGTTTCAGTTAGTTGTGATACCATTTTATACCCGTTCCACATCATGCTTCTTCCTCCAGGAGAACGTGATATCGGAAAGGACTTCGCGCTGTTACCAAACGGTTTTATATGTCCTCTTAATAGGGCTGGGGACTGTAAGCTTAGGAGTTGCCAACGCGGTTGTAAGTGTCTCCCTAGACTTTTCAGGTCTTTACGATATTCTTTGGTTTCCAGAATATAGGTTGGATCCTTTTGGCGGATGCGACATATCCAACTCAATTTGCGGCGTATGATCTTTTAGTCCATTGAGACTTCATTGCAGCGCTCCCATAGATATTCATACTTCATCTAAGTTATTAACAACCTCATGGATCATAATATAATGTATCGGTAGTCAATATTTCACGGTGACATATTATTAACAAATTTATAGTAAATTTACTAGTATTATGAACTGAACAACTTGAGTTTGCATTCATAACATATAAAGAAAACGAATTACATACCATTCTCACATCGATAGAACTTTGATGAATAACAGATTTTTATAAACATCAAAGTTTTTAAATTATACACTCTTTCAAAAGCTCATCATATATGCAACACATTATTTTAAGCAATAACGATTAAAATAAACAGCACTAACAATAATACACACCTGTCATTATGAGTTTTTAAATAAAACACTCAATTTTTTAAATAAACTGCGGATCGTAAAAATTTATTTAACCACGAATTGTATACTAACAGAAGGACAATAGCTCTATAAATAAACAAATACAAACTGCACACTACTATTTTGTTTTATGCAAACAATTTATTTTTCAATTACTCAGCTTTGAAACGATATTAACACGCAGAATCGGCATTGACCGCTTAAATTTAATTTGTATCGATATCATCGCCGATTGTTTTATTTAAATACACAATAATATAATATTTGTTTCGATATACTATACACATTTTAGGAGGAAAAAAACATGTTCGCTTTGCTATTAGCTACGTGGAAATGGTCAATGTCTTCTTATGTCATTATACGAGTAACTTACTACAATGTATGAGGAAAATGTTTTTAAACATTTTACCCTTACAAGAATGTCGCTTGTTAAATAAATGTTTGTTGAAAAATTGGGGCAATTATTTTTCCTTTATTATTATGAAGTGTTCGTAATGAGAGTTTAATGCTCCAATTACACGATAAGAATGTATTTATCTTAGTAAAAAATATTTAAAAAAATATTTATATAGATTCGTTCGGAGAAAACCGTAGTAAAATGCTGACAAGCATGGGCGCAGTGAAGGCGTTTTTATTTTTATTCGTCTGTTTGTTCGTCAATCAGGGTCAGTGCTTTTAAGACTCAATAAGTTAAAACTATAAAAGTCTTAGTATCTATATTTTCTGGATGATTGTAGTAAATTTTAAAAAAATTACCACAAAGAAAGTAGTGAAAGTAATAAAGCTTACTACAGTTGTAAAATTTAAGGATCGTTGTTTTCAATGGACGGTGATAAGAAGCTATATACGAGCTTCTTTTTATCATCATTTACAACTTTTGTAAAAGTAGTGAAATTATGAAATTTTTATATAAATGCAGGTGTTCTATGCCGTCGACACCGGGTAGCTCACGGGAAGATAGTTGGTGGATACAATGCGACCATCCAGAACTATCCATACCAAGTCTACATCCTGCTGAAGTCTGGTGACGATTACTACCAATGCGGAGGGTCCATACTCAATAACCACAACATTTTAACAGCTGCTCATTGCTTGACTGGGTTCGTATTAAATAAGCTTTTCTAATGTGTTCATCTCTCTTAGAACTTTGTTAGGAGCTTATGGATTTTGGACTTAAATAATGACCTTCAAATATTACTGGTGTTTCATACTACGGTTTGCATCTAGCGTCTACTTGATCAATTTGGTTAGATCATTTGACTATGTTGGAACTTGGAAGTCATAAGACTATTAAATCGTTACATCTATAAAGGTGCAATCGTTAGATGACCTAAGCGCTATACATTCATAATGATATTATATTTAACAGAATGGAACAAGTTTTCGTCAGAACTGGTAGCACAGAATCTGACCAAGGAGGTACCCAGTACTCCAGCAAGAGGTTTTATCAGCACCCTCAATACAATGCTAAGACCAGTGATTATGATGTCGGAGTGATTCGGATTAGGAAGAAAATTGTCTTGGACGGGAAAAATGCGAAGGCTGTGAAGCTTGTGGCGAGAAATGATGATGTTCCAGCAGGTCAAAATATTACTGTGACCGGTTGGGGGGCTACGTCTGTAAGTAGAATTTATTACAGGACGAGTATGTTTGATCAATAATATTAGTAGAAATATGTTTTTCGTGTTATGAGCATTAGTTTTGACAAGTGCGCAGCCAATTTTAAAGTAGAACCTATTAGTACCTCTATAGAAAATGACATTTTTAGGGACTATATTACATTACAATTTTTTGTACTTTCTTGGATTGGACACCGGCACGCGAGAATAGATGACTTATATAGCTAATAATTAAAAAGACATCAAAATTGTTCGGTAAAGAATTAACCAGGAACGTAAAAAGTACCTTAAGCACATGGTTATTACGTTACGTAACCACTAGTATTTTTACAGGAAAATGGGCCGACGAGTGAGAATTTAATGGCAGTACAAGTACAGGTTGTGTCTAATGATGATTGTAATAAGTCTTACGGGAACAGTATAACGTCTAGAATGTTCTGCGCCGGTGTCCCGGAAGGCGGCAAAGATTCATGCCAGGTCAGTATAATGTAATTAGCACCATATTATTATGACAGCAAATGTTTTTAGTCTTAGTCAACTGCACAGCATTAAATTAAGTATATAATGGTTAGAAAATCATAGTAGTTAGTTTATATTAATTTTTTCGTTACTTAAATGAATTTCGCTAGTAACTGCAATGAGCAATTTGTTTGTAATATGTTGTCATCAAAATATATGTAAAATATAATTACACATGATATTGAAGAATGTCTAAAAATAAATTATATAATAATTTTCTATTTTATTCCAGGGTGATTCCGGTGGACCTGTAGTGTTCTCCGATACTGAGACACAAGCTGGAGTTGTGTCCTTCGGGATTGGGTGCGCGCGCGCCGGTACCCCGGGCGTTTACACCAGACTGTCGAACCCCACGATACGATCATGGGTCAAGCTCATGACTGGCGCTTGACATAACATCCATCACGTCTTGTTACACAAACCTTGGCTCGTTAGGCACTGATACGGCACTGTTTACTCATTGCACTGTTTGTTTTACGAAATTATATGTTAGTAGCTTAATTGCAGTTTTATTCAAATTATGTTCAAATCATGTTGCCAAAATATTTTAGCCAAATTTGGAAATCATAGCCATTAATCTTGTTTAATGAAAAGAAATGTTCAACTCGACTTTTATATATATTAGGAGTTTAATATTTATATTTTAAATACAAAAGAGGTATGTGTTATGTTCCTTTTTTTAAGTTGGATACGCGAAAACGTATCCTGTAAGTTGACAGCTGTTTATTCTAAAATAAAATTCCTAGTTGCCACGAACTTCAATTGGATTCGATATAAGTCATTAAATATGTAACAGACATTATCTAGAATAAGGTGGCATTAATAAACGTTAACGCCCAAAAGTTCTTCGGCTAACATAAACGAACTTTTAAATGCGAATGACAAAACTCAGAACGAATACTAACACGGAATCAGTTAGAATTTAAATGAACGCGATCTACAAAGTTCTGTTACTGAAAACTTTTTTAATTTCGTTGAAAAGAGCCAGGTGCTCACGTCAGTTTCAATTCGACAGACAATATCCCGGCTGGCGGTCCGCGATAAGACATGCTTCCCGATGGAAATAGTAATCGTCTTTATAGCTGAGATTCCGCTGATTACCGCGCTGATTTATTACGTTCATTACTACCTGGATTAGTCTGGAGCAGACGCCTGAATTGTTAAAGTTTC
>JADANM010005989.1:2980142-2994224 GCA_026213755.1 Eurema hecabe | reverse complement strand
GAGATGGAAGGTTCACATCTACCTTCTTTTATCCAAATACCCTCCAGAAACAATCCCAATGCACTAAAAATATCAGTACCCGATACCCGTTTTAATCCTCTTGAATTTTTAACGCAGCCATTACGTCTAACTGCAATTAGGAAATGTGCTTCAACCGATCGTCATTTCTTCTAAGTATTTAAATTGCTCTAGGAACCGGTTATTATGTAATTACACAGTTAACTTTAATTCTCCTTTAAAACATCAAGATCTATATACAAAATGTAATTCATTATTACTTCGTTAATAGCTGTCTCAATCTCACAGTATAATATAATTTAAATAATAGTTTTATTTCACTTTTAAAGGTCTTGCTATAATTTTTATAACAATGTTGATAGTTAAAAAACATCAGACAATCAGTGACAGTACAATTTAATTGGAGTGTTCGTAACATAATTACGTGATTATTAAAATAAGTTATTGAAATATTATAATGACGGCCGCCTCATTTACTGTGTGATTTAATAATATTGTATTTTAATAGTCGTGTTCTTAAAGCAAATGGAGAATAGGTACAATTGTATATGTCATCTGACAATCGATGTCATGTTGCAAGAAACAAATCAAACAGTTTGTTTCGTTGTTTCTGTACGAAACTGCAACAGGTTGGGTGAAGTGTCAACACAGCATGGCACCCTACAAAGTTTTTTCCACATTCTATATGACATCTTTCTATGATACGAACATGTTAATACTTTTTTATTCCCATTGACGTATGGGCGTTATTATTCACTACTATGCTTCCGCCCAACTAAATAACAACAAAGAATTTGAATTGTATGCAAAATAAAAGATACGTCTTAGATGCTTGAGCTGGGTATGATTCGTTACAAGCTCGCTGTTATAAGTACTCATAGGCTAAAGGAGCTGTACGCTTTCAGTTGCAACATTCGAACCAACAGTATGGTCTAGCTAAGGCACTCCGTTTGAGAGTACTTCAGCGAAGAGAGGTCCGTAAAAATCCGCGCTTTAATTGGATACCTAGTCTTTTATTAGCGTAATAAAATTAGATTCATTGAAATCGTACGGTTTTGTATCGTTGCTTCGTTATTCTTAATTGAATGTCTATGGCGAGGCTTTTCTTTTGAGTCATGTTTTGTTTCTTTATGCTCTGCTTTCGCTGCGGTCGTTAAAATAATAGAGCCGGTGAAACGTTGGTTTTTGTATCTCAAATGCGCGGATTGTATAAATCCGAGCCAAATTAATATCACATGTATACTATATGTTTGTATTGGGCTCGTTCAGAGTAAAAAAATACACATCAAAAAGCTAAAACAAATTAAAAATAAATTCAGTTCGAACATATCATTTTGCTTTGAAACAACATATACATTGAAATATTTATTATAAAACTTATTTATTGACAGTAATGTACAAATATTAACCGTAGATTCCAATAACACTTTTATTTTAAATCTACATATATTATATAAAACTTATTAAGTTTAAATATTATAACAAAAGGAGTATAAATTACGAGCATCTGATATGCAACTATACATAAGGGATTTATAGCAATCGGATTGAAACTGTGGACCTTCGGAGTGGTCTGGTGACGTATGCTGGGAACCACCGGTATTGACAGTCCCGTGCGAGTTACGTTAGCTGGTAATTTAGTTACTAGCTGCCATATTGATTTTGTGAGCGCTACTGTCGCAAAAGACAGATTCATCTAGCGTGTTTGTATAGATTGTTCTTGTGATTCTATTAAGATATCATTGATTACTTACATAAGCAAAGGTATTCGTAGCGTCTCTTAGTTCAATACAATGGATCTATGTGCAGAATGCAACGGTAATTCATTTACGTACGAGTGTTTAATGAGATTTCTTGTTTGCATTCAAACTTTTTAATGACACTATTTTTATTGCTACTAATAATATGTTACTTGACGACCGTGGTAGCACAACTGCTTTCTGCGCGAAGGGTCGTGGATTAGATTCCCACACCGGAAAAATAAATTTATAATTTATATTTGTATTTTTCTGGGGTCTGGGTGTTGCTATGTATTGTATGTATGTATTTACAAAAGAAAAGTATGTATGTGTAATTTATTCCGTTATCTAGTTGCCATAATACAAGCTTCGGCTTAGCTTGGAACTAGATGGCGCTGTGTATATGTCCTGAAAATATTTATTTGTTATTTTAATTTACTGCGTCCAAAAATGTTTTACTATTTCATAATAGTATTGTATCCTAGTAATTTTAAGTCAGTTTTATAGGGATTTATTGATAACTATATCTATATATAACAATGAAAACTTGACATTAAAAATTCATAAAACTAAAATATGTCAAAACGAAAAATATAACTCAAATAGTTCGTCAACCAATTAACATTTCAAACTCTTGTGTTTAATAAACTTCGTTAATAACGTCCAATAGTGAACGTAGTTACCGTTTATATTAGGTCATACTAATTATAACTTGACTATTACCGATAATATAAACATAAGGCTAGTTGAGGCGAAAGTTATGGTTTTATGAATACAGGGATTATACGTCGGGGTATAAAAGCATTTGTGCGGTGCGCTTCGGTCGTACGCTGCTATTAAAACTTTAAATTGGCCGATAGCTCATACTGCACCTTAGGTTATTTGCAATATTTACTAGGATTAGACTCGACGACAAACTCATTGCGAGCAAAAGTTACGAGACGCTTAGTGCAGGAGTCATCGTGCAAGTTATCCTTATTAATTTTAATTGGGAAAAATATTTGTAAATCTGACGTTTAGGCTACTGGTTCGATTTTCATGGGTTTGCACTTTAAGTCTTTCAGTGTCCCTGAACTACATATAATACACAGTTGAATGTAAAAAAATCTTTTTGTTCATAGTTACTATTCCACGCGCACGGATAAAATGTCGTAGTAAAATAAACAGGCTTATATAATTACTTGAAAAATATCGCCACAAAGGTTCTAGTTTTCCATACGTGAAAGCGGGAACAGCTCGTAATAATCAGGGCATTTCAAGTTTTAACTCAAAGTGGTTGATAAATCTCGAAAGATTTTATCTTCAGCACGCTTCAACAAAGCTGCTTAGTTTTAACAGTATTCACATTTAATTATGCCCCTCGGTTTTGCCCGCGTAGAATAGCTTCATAATGGTCATACCTCTCTATTAAATAATTGCATTACTAGAAGAATGTTTATTGAAGTCATTAATACGTTAAATTGATTTTTTGTCGCGTTCACGCGTCTAATCAGCGGTGTAGTGTAACAATTAATTACCTAATTATTCCCGTACTAGTTTTATAAAGTTATACAATTAACATCTGAAAAAACTACATCAAACATCTGATTACATACTAGGCAAGCCAAATACGGAAGGCTGTTTGCAAGTTGCAGCTAAAAAACAAGGATCTTACGAGGTTAGCAGGATGCGGTAGTAGAAATAGACTTAAATAATAGTTCTTACCGCTCTAGTTACACTGTGTTTACGATTGATTAATTAATGTTTATTGGTGTTAATATAAGGGTCGGGAAAATATGCGTGTTCCGCATTCTGGGCGCCTCTTTCAAATGTTTTTTAACATTTTGTGGATGTTATTGTTCTAACGATGCTCTATGTTTGTTAAATGTTGTTGAAGAGAGGAGGTTTCTCAAATCGATCGTATAATATGTGTTTTTTTCTGTTTATTGTATAATGTTACGCAAAGTTTAATTAATCATACAACGGTAAAAGTATATTAACTTTAACGTTACAAAAAATGTTAACAATATAATATTTAATTAGTTGGATTGATGTTCCTTGTATTTTAACAATAACAAAGGATATTATTTATTTACAGAGCCTTTTAGTTTTGAGATATGTTTTAAGTTTTGAAGTATACATCAATTTGTAGTTGTTTGAACATTAATATATGTAGTATATTTACCAATTATGAAATATACTATTACTTTGTAATATAGTACAGAAATTTAATAAATCTAACATTACGAATTTAAATTACCTATAACAATACGTATGTATAACCTAAGCTTTGCTATTCCAGAGAAATTTAATTTGTAACAGGCATAGTCTGTGGCTATCCATAGGACAATCAGTCATTACTCTACCGATAATTACAGTAGACCGTCTGTCAGCGTTCCTTCTACAATACTGTGAAAGCGAATGAATTGTTTATTGCACATATGGTTCAAGCGCGTAAATTATCCCTAGGAATAATTGAAAAGAGAAGTAGCTCTATTTGTATGTCTATTATTCTTTTAAAGTCAAAGTCAATAGCTTTATTCAACTAAGTAACATATCAATACTGAAATCTTCATGGTGTAACAAAGCATTGTCTGCCACCGATTTGGAAAGCATTTTCTGTTGCTACTTCTAAATAGAAAAGTATAATAGAAGGAAATGAATTAATACACATAGTCCCGTGTGTATTAATCAACGAGATTACATGGTCTAATTTATTACACCGATTTCGATTGTACTTTACGCTAAGATAATCTAGAGCTTGGTCGTGGTCAAGAAAAAAGGGTCGGTGCGGTTAAAATAATTGAAATTTAATATTGAAGTGAAATGATGCTTGTAAATTTATAAAACAACATTCAAGTTTCAGCCGAAACTTGTTTACTCCAAGTTAGAATATCAGACGATAAATTCATAAAATGCATTGTTATTGCCATCTCTGCCAAAACTATAAATGTTTGTTCAAAACAAGTTTATGAAAAATGTTTCCGCCTTTGTTTTATTACTTTAGTAGAGCCGTTATACATCATTTAATATTCATTTTAATAACCGCCATTCAGGTTTCGCAATAGTATTTGCATAATAAAAATAAATAAAACATAATTGTACCGTGGTCGCAGCAAACGTCTATTTCGGTAATAAAAATGTTTTGTTACGATAAAATGCACTGAGCTCGGCCATATTTTAATAGCCAATAATGACGTAGGTTTTACTGAATAAAGCGAATTATGGTATCGGAAAATATCGAAGTGGTCGGAGCCATTAAGTGTATACGGCGGGATCCTAAAAAAGGTTCCCAAATACAAATTTTATGTTCCATTCGTACGTGATAGCGTTTTTATCGGCCCAAGCTCTTTAGCAAGTCCTGCCTCAAAATTTGTTCACTTGAAGATATTTTTGCTATTTGACCCAAATCATTTTATCGAAAACTTACTTAAGTATGTGGCTGACTAGCGTTGACTTTGGTTTACCTTCCAATAATAAGTACCAATATTTATTAGCCAGTTAATTATTGGCGTTTGGTTAAGTAAAAATAATGTTTTGAAAATTTAAATTTACTTCAACACCTCAGACTGCTATGTTACAGACTATTCAAAATACTTGCCAGTTCAAATATTTTTATAAAAACAATCCTGTATCCAATTGACGGCAATGAAATAATTTATTCTGTCCACGAAAAGTGCAATCATTTTAATGATAGATAATTCGAGTAGTATCGAACGTAGAAATGACTTTACTCAATGTGAGTGCAGTATAATCGTGAGCTCTGTTAATAGCGCAATGCATTTCGATAACGGTATTGCTTTTTTCGACGTTTCATGTAAATTATTTAGAATTCGCTGCATTTTATCAATACGCTTTGAATAAAATGTAATCAAGTAATTACTAGTTTAGATTAAAGTGATTGTGAGGGGAAAAAACATTTATTACAAATCCGAGCTATTTTTCAATATATTTCGATGCGAGGATGAGACAAACGTAAAAATCTTCATAAATTTAGCCTATATTTGTACATTATGGACAAAGGCTACATAATAGAACTTGACATAGAAAAATTAAAGCATTCTACCTTAAAGCTTGTATTGCAGACTGTAACTAGCATAACAATAAAAAATATATAAAAATAAAAATCTATCTCCCAAATAATACAATTCTCTTATTGGAGTCTTTGTATGTATAGGATATAAATTTTTCACACTTTCGTCAATGCGAGTTCTTAAATAACAAAAAAGTGTAGTCAAATTGAGAAGTGTCTTTTTAAAATCAGGTGTAAATCATCAAAATTAAAAATTACTGGTGTTATTTAGTTGTATATATCTAATATACCTAATTTTCCTCACTGTAATAAATGAAATGTTTTATATGAATAATTATTAATAAGATCAGACGTTCAGGTTTTTAATATATATATAAGGATTCATGATTCCAAAGTCCAGACTAATGAGCTAACGAAAGTGAGAATCTCTTGAAAATCTCATAGCAGCACATTTTCAAACGAAACGTGCGCCGGTTTAATCTGTTCGTTATAAAATATGTTTAGAAAGCCATCTGATAGCTGATATGTTATGTTTTCGGAGTATTCATTGCGATTTATAGTGTATGCAAAATCAACATTTTAAAATAAGCAATAGAAATAGTTTGTTGAATGAAAAACTAAGACATCATTATAATTACAACGCAGATAACTTGTACACCGAAGAGAGGTGGCCAATGAGTGACTTGTGGTCCTGGGAAAGCTTAAGGTAGAAAAAATTCTTATGTAAAAAAAGTCTATAAAAACCCACATAGTCAGTTTTTCCACCAATTACTGTATCTTACGTTCCGTAACATGACAATGACTAATATGCTAAAAGGAAGTTATTTTTACCGCAAAACCAATTAATCTAATGCCAAGGACGTCATATTTCCCGGATTTTTTCAATAAAATTCCAACTATCTCTTTTATTAATTATCTACATATGAAAACGTGAGAACCGCTAAGTGCTTATTTAGACAGGATACGCTCATATCAATTAATAGTTTTACAACGTTAATTAATTGGAAATATCTTTAACGTTCTATATAGAATTAATACAAATAAAAACTTGGGCGGATACTTTGAGATTTAAAAGTATATTACCACTTACTGTTATTAATACATTCGATTGTAATTCGGTTGTGACTGCTTGATTAAATGAGTAATGGTTTTATTTACCAATTACCCATAGAAAAAAGTGGAAGTGATATTACTTGCATATAATTATACTTTATCCAATCTTAAAAAGTTTTAGTCTAGATGGTCCAAGTAGACCAAGGTGCTAGAAAGTAATTTTTTGTTGGCCATTGATATCTTTCGGATCTTTCTACAACAGTGGGCAAAAATGAGTCGTAAACAGGCTCAAAGTATTTATTCAACGATAGGAAATCAGTGAGCATTTATAATGTTCATTAAAATAAAGAGTTAAGTAGGGATATATATTACTATAAATTTAGTTTCTGCAAACTAGCGTCTATTTCACTGTTAAACATCCTAATCATATAAGCAGTTTCAAAGCTTACCAAGCCAATTACGGTTTAATTGTATCCATTACAATCATACTTGATGATCTTAGTATACGCAACTCTATTTCTTACTAATTCCTCAATTATACACATTTACGAAACCTTGAACTCGTGAAATCTATTAGCTCCGGTCTAGGATTACCATCGAAGCACACATAAGTATCTGAATAATACAAGATTGTATGAACACATACGCACACAAAGACAGCATTCACACACACATTGGCAGCCGTCATGAATTCGTATCCAATTTGGAGAGATTATGAGAAACATGGCAAATTGTTTGCGTTTGTTTATTATAAGGGCACGCGGTAATAATGTCGTAAATGTTTTCTCAACAAAGCCACGGAAGTGACTGCCTATATTAAAATTCCGTTATATCTCCCAGAAATTTTTCCCATTTTTTATCCTTGGATTATGGTTATGCAATCTCAAACCCGATCACGGCGAGGATAAATTCCATGAATAGATAAATAGCATTTGAGTGTATCCAATATTTATTTCAATGTAACGTTGGAATAAATTTAAAACAAAAATAATCCTAGCACAGTCACTTATTTTACCTATTCTTGACTATGCTGATGTATGCTTTCCTGATTTAAGTGTAGAACAGATAGAAAAGTTACAACGTCTCCAAAATGTCGCCATACGATTCATCTTCGGGCTACGTAAATTTGATCGCGTCACAGAATATCGCAAGAAACTAAAATGGCTGCCTATTCGCTTGCGTAGAAATGCTCACTATCTACATTTGCTGTATCGTATTCTTTTTTATCCTAATTCTCCACCTTATCTTAAAAAAATGTTTCAATTTCTATCCTGTGAAAACTATTCGTTCCGCTCTTCTGAGCGACTTATCTTAAGTGTTCCTTCTTCTAAAACTAAATTCTATCGTAATTCTTTTGCTGCGTCTGTTGTTAACTTATGGAACTCGTTGCCATCAAATATCAGAAAATCGTCTACTCTTAACACCTTTAAAAACTCTGTTCATGAATATTATCTGACTATTGCTTACAACTCAAATTAGAACCCTATATGTATCTATGACTTTATATTATTTATTCTATATATTATGTTATAATTTACATCTATGCTCATATGTATGTATCTATGTATGTATGTACGATTTATGTTTATATATGTATATATTTAGTTTATATTCTATACAATATATAAAATTTGTAATAGTATTAGTTGCATATCGTCGTTGAAGTTCTAATACCACGTAAGTCATTTTTTGGCGGTTTTGACATTTTGATGCCATTCGCTAGAGAATCGGAACACGCATCGTTTGAGCCAATCAGAAAAAAGTATTGGCCAATAGAAACTCGTGAAATGAAGAAAGTGTAACTACACGGGATCTATCAAATGGCCGTTATATTTGGAAACAGCACGTAAGTCACTTTGTGCCATAGTGTGTTATGTACTGCACGGTTGCTCCTGACGATTAGAGGAAAAAAGGTAAGAAAATATTACTGTGTTATTAAAATCTGTGCATTTTTTATTTTTAAGATATTTTTAGTATTTATATTTGATGTTTTTATATTGTTATAAGCTTAATTTAGTTAGTTAATGCTATTGAAAGTTTGGGTACTGACTTACGTTGTGTTGCTCTAAGGTCCGTTCGAAGTTACGTGGTGTTTTAATGTAACGGTTTTATGGTTTACCTAACGATCATATTTTAATTTTTAAGTTAAATAGTAAATTATTGACCAACATAAAAATTTTTGATAGTAGTGTAGATGTTTTTTAGGCAATGAAAGTATATTTATTCATTTAACAGGTATTATAATTGTTTTTGTTTCATTTTCAGAAAAAAGAATCAAAATGAGCAGTGACGAAGATGAAACTATACTTGAACTCTGCAAAGAATTAAAGATAAAAATACCCCCAAAAAAACCAAAATCACTTACCCACAATTCTATACACCCAATTTCAAACATTGAAAATCTAGACCTTAATAATTTACCTATATTAATATTAGATAATAATGAAAATACAATAGCTTCTGATTCAGTTGCACAGACTTCACAGCAAATTTTAGCACACGATAATTTAAATATAACTACTGAAAATGTAATAACTACATTACAAGAAGTTGATCAGTCTGCATTGATAATAACAGAAGAAGTAATAGAAACATCTATGATACAAGAACCAGAAGAAATGCTTGAAAAACAAACACGAGTAGTATCTTTAGAAGAAATGAGCTCCGAGAATGTACCTGATCTAACAATTGTAACGGATGGATTAATTGATAATGAACAGAATTTAATTCAAGATGTTGATAATGTAAATGTAGTAAATGAAAACGAAAAATCAACTAACAACGAATATTTTGGAGATCTTAATTCTAAGCGTAAAAGAAAATCTAAAGGTCAAGTAAAGTCGGATAACAAAAGGGAGTGGACCAAAAATAAATGCAAAAAACTAAGATTAGAGGGAGAGTCGTACATGGGATATCGGCGAGATAGCAAGCAAGAGAAGTTTAAAGTATTACATGATGTTATGCGGCCTGCGCGTGAAATAGGACCTCGTTGCTTTTCTGAGTTTTGTAAGAAATCCAAACTTCGTGAATGTAACAACATAGCAGAGACAGAGAGACAAGAAATTTTTATTATTTTTTGGAAACAAATGGACTGGTCTCAGAGGCAGCAGTATGTTGTTTCTAATGTTGAATGTGGAAATAGAAAACAAATAAAGAAGATAGATTCTGCTTCAAGACGAAATTTGAGCAAGCAATATTTTTTAAACACTGAGTCTCAAGGCCGTGTTCAAGTATGTATGAAAACGTTTTTAAGCACTCTAGGTATTACAGAAAATTCTGTGCGTTATTGGATTGAACATTCTGAAAAAGGCATGACAAGAAAACATGGAGGGACATGTCCATTTCAGGAGAAAAGATCAAAAGAATGCATGATCTCTCTAAATAAGTTTTTTGATGATTTACCCAAAATGCCATCCCACTATTGTCGGGCGTCAAGTACAAAACTTTATTTAGAACCAGTTGTACAGAGCAAATTGAAACTTTATAAGTTATACTGTGAGAAATGTAACGAACAGCAGGAAAAACCCGCCTCTCGATGGTTGTTCGATCAAACCTTCAATAAAAACAATTTAAGCCTATTTTCTCCTAAAAAGGACCAATGTGATTTGTGTTGTGCTCATAATGTAGGGAATATCAGTGAAGCCAACTATCGTGAACATATATTAAAAAAGGATAGAGCTCGACAGGAAAAAGCTCAAGATAAAATAAGAGCAACGAATAAAGAAGTGCATGTCTTTACACACGATCTACAATCCGTACAGCTGTGTCCTAAACTTGAAGCCAGTGCAATATATTATAAGACAAAATTATGTGTACACAACTTCACCATCTACAATCTTGAAAACAAAGACGTTCACTGTTATTGGTTCGATGAGTGTACTGCAGGCCTGGTGGCTTCTGTGTATACTACCTGCATAATAGACTGTTTGAAAAAAACACTGTCTAAGAAGCTGCTACCTATAATTCTGTATTCCGATGGTTGCACAGCACAAAATCGTAATGCTGTTTTATCTAATGCATTGCTTGAATTAGCTATGGACTATAACATTCAGATCGAACAAAAAATCCTAGAAAAGGGTCATACTCAGATGGAGGTAGATTCTTGTCATAGTGCAATAGAATGTCAAATTAAACACAGAGACATCTACCTGCCTTCGCAGTACGCTTCAATTTCGAAGGAAGCTCGTACTTCGCAACCCTACAATGTACATTTTCTAAATTATGACTTTTTCATTGACTTTTCAAGATGTCTCATGTATGATTCGATTCGACCAGGCAGAGTAGCTAATGACCCAGTAGTTACAGATATCAGAGCACTACTTTATGAACCTGAAGGGCTTATAAAATATAAACTAAGATATGATGACGACTATGTATTGTTACCCAAAAGACCTAAACCAAGAAGCAATCTGCCAAAACCAAAGTTGTACCAAAGTAGGATACCAATTTCTCAGATTAAATATAATCACTTACAAGAGTTAAAACGTGTCATACCCAGTGATTGCCACAGCTACTACGATAGTTTGCCACATAAGTAAGACTGCTATTATTAGGTTAATGAGAAGTTTTTGAGTTATGTTTTTTTTAAATATTTGTAATGTTTTTGAGACTGTTTATTTTTAAGAAGTTTTCGATTTTTATTTTGTTTATTATAATACTTTAAAGGTTTAATAAGACTGTTACATTATAATGATTATATCAGTATTATTATGTAAGAATTTATTTGATTAAGTCAATTAATAGAGATGTCCTCAAGTACAAAGTAAATTTATGAATAATAATAATAAAAGTGCAATTACACTTAAAAGCCTTGTTCAGGGTATATTTTCAAACACTTAAATAATAGGTATATTGTTTAATAATTAAAGAAAATATATTAATTTACATAACATTTTTGTTTTTTATTTCCTAGAAAATGACGTATGTCATGTCAATTTGTGAAATTAAAGTGACAACACAACGTATGTCATTACCTATGGGTTAATAACTGACTTTTTATAAAAAATACTTTTTCGATATTAAATATAACTATAATTAAGTATACACAAACAATAAATTTGTATATATATAGTATTTATACAAAAATATGCAGTTTTTTCACTCTCCTGAAAAGTTGCTATTTTTGACTTACGTGGTATTAGAACTTCAACGACGATATCGCCGTCGGATTCTCTTTGTTATTTTTCTCTTTATAATATTGGGTTGCCTGGAAGAGATCACTCGTTAGTGATAAGGCCGCCTGTTACTAATTCTGTATCCAATAAAATGTTATTGTTGTATATTGTAACTAAGAGTAATAAATAAATAAATAAATCTATACTAATATATAAAGCTGAAGAGTTTGTTTGTTTGTTTGTTTGTTTGTTTGTTTGTTTGTTTGAACGCGCTAATCTCAGGATCTACTGGTTCGAATTGAAAAATTCTTTTTTTATTAAATTGACCATTTATCGAGGAAGGCTTTAGGCTATATAACATCACGCTGCGACTAATAGGAGCGAAGATATAATGGAAAATATGGAAAAATCGGGGAAAATTATTCATCTTTGAGGGCTTCCTTTGCGTGCGCTGCGAAAACGGTTCAAGATACAAAAATAATATGTATGAAAGAATTATTCCTCTTTAAATGATCTAAAAAAAAGTCCGCGACAGTATATGTCTATCTTCTAAGATTGACTCACTATACCATAATAATAGAAATAGATCCGACGGGGACGAAGTTCCGAGCAACAGCTAGTAAATTATATACATATTTTGTGAAGGGAGCGGCGGAGTAGATCGGATAATCTCACGTTGAATGAAGTCGCTAATAAGGATTTAAGTGGATGCGAATGAATAAAATAGTATTTCTAAGAACAAGGTTTGAAAAAATCCCGATATTTTGTGGGACGAAATTTATTTTTCTTTTTCTAGGCTTCTTTCATTAAGTTTAGGAGATGTTAAAACCATACTTTGGTAATAAATAAGTATATATTTCAGATAGAAGACTATGAATTGTGTCTTCGCGTGTGCGTCCAAGTTAGGGTGGACACCGGTTGGTTTTGGTCGGTAGGTTCCATTTCTTGCGAATCTAATAAAACAATGGCTTCTCCGTGAAAAAGGGCACTATGAAAAATAACGTTCCACAACCTTACGTTACAATCTAAATGTTATATAACCAGCACATATCAGGGTGAAAACGAGTTAATTATTCGTAAAATAATATTAGCGAAATTCATATTAATCGAAAACCTATGAACGGGCGTAATTAATAGAAGTAATCATTTTGAAATCGCTGTTTTGACGGCGTCCTACGCTCAAATCGGATTTAACAGATGTTGATTTACATAATATTAAAGTTAAATGTACTCCTTTGTAATTATTAATGTTTCTACACGGGATTCCGAAGAATTAATTCAGTCCTGACGCCTGAAGAGTGACAGAATCAAATACCAGGTATTTTGTATATTAGTTAGGCCTCCTTTGTTTAACCCGTGTAATTTCCCTTCCTGTGGCTACACCGGGATAAAATTCTTCGTGTTTATCTTGAACCTAATATTCCTACATTACTATCTTGCTTCAACCAAATCTTTTCAGTAGTTTTTGGGTAAAAGATTAACAAATATCCATATATCTTCTACAGCTTCAGCTGTAGGTAATAATATTGATAGGATATTAAGAACTAGTATCAATATAATGTCGCAATACAAATTGTCACAATATAAAATGACAAGCGGTCTCCAATACGTAAAGCATGTCCATTGAGCATGTATGTCACGTGTTGGATTATAAAAGCTTTTTCCAATTCTCTATTGTAGAAATTTCTTGAACAAGTCGGCACGTAGGCGCTATATCTTCGCTTGCTCTTTTGTTTTAACGAAACCCCTCATTATAGGGTTGCCAGCTATCTAAATTTCGAGTATCGAGATCGTTAAATTAAAAAAAACAATTTTATTTTCAATACTCATTGATTGTACGATTACTAAGACTAAAAATAGATTACTAAGACTTTAATGCCAAGTCTAAAAAAATATCGATTACTTTACAAATTAACGAAAAAGAAGTAGGTGGAATCTAAAAGGCTTATTTCAAGCCTTTGTATTATGAACGTGGGTTCTATAGTATTAGTGTAAAGCTATAATTAGTTTAATTCTTATTATAGATATTATGATGAAAATAGTAACTATTCTAGGCGGTATTTATTGATTGGTGCACATCATTAGAGTTAGGGTGCTTCAATAAACGACGCGACGGTAGTTCTTTTTTAAAGAACGATAGCAGCCA
>JADANM010005989.1:2953758-2980132 GCA_026213755.1 Eurema hecabe | reverse complement strand
ACACCCAACACCGTCACTGTCGATTACTTCCCATTGTCTTCCCGCGACACGAAACCGTATCAAATTGGGAAATATTGAAAGAAAACGTGCTAAGAGGGTTTATGCTGTGTTATCGCGGGTATCGGTTACCGTTTTGTTTTAAGAGCTAGGCCGATAGCTATCGCATTGTAATACATTAGCCTTAAATATGGAACAGTTTTTTTTCCATATATTTATGACTTCATTTTGTCCTATGTTTTATTTTATATCGTAAATATTTGAAACATTGGTTTTGTAATATTTCTTCTTGCAATCAGTTCAGAATTTTTGATTCAAATAATATTTTGTGTTGTCAGTCATATTGTATTCTCCTTATATCCATACGCATCTACCTCTACGTAATTTATATTCAAGTACTTTATCATAGATAGGGCCGCCTTCATAAATTCGGTCAAATTGCGATAGGTAGGTCCTTGGAATAAATCATATTATCTAAACTCAATAAAATGACTGGACAAAAACAAACCATGCAAATATTTTGTATTAAATTATCGACGGCCATGTATTGTACTTAAAGTAATGCACTAGTTACGCCACGAATCAACTTGTCACATCTAAATTTGACAAAACGAACATTAGCACATTTCTTAACATGCGCAAATTAGGTGCAGGTAATTTAGAAACACATCTACCTGACTGGAAATAATTCGAGGGGTTCGCAAATAAAGCTATAAAGCAATACACGGAATACCATTGCTTTTTTATTTTCCATCCCTACAATAGAGGGTACGCTATTTGTTCATACAAATCCGGAAAAAATAAACAGATATTAAAGGCTGTCGGCCGATCGCGTTTCCCGCCTCGCACATTAAAGTGCCCAAAAATGTACCATTCTTATTCAAATATTTCCGGCAATTTGTTTGTCCCATCGTTCTCAAAGGTAGGAAATAAGTTATGTAGTAGAATAGACTTGCTGAATAATTTTTTATGGTAACATAAAAGTGACATCGTATACGCGGAAATATTAAAAAGATAAATTTATTATTACAACGGACAACAGCGCTAATAGCTACTCCTATATCTTTCCAGATGTTAATTCGTCAAACAGAGTATTTAAAAATATATTTTTAGATTTATAATGTAGAAAATTTATTGCATCAGGGCATTAAAACATTTTACGCTGGGCAGTTGCAAATAATGACATTGTTAGTGCTCTTAACGTCCGCTAAGCAAATGCTGTGGATATTTTGTAAAATAACAATTTACACATACATAGCATTCTGTTGGCACCTCTCCGAGAGGCTCGCGTGCCTCGCTGGAGGACTCAATTCCACTCCTACAACAACGAGTGAGCAAAAATTAAATTCCTCTATGAAGGCTATAAATTATTGAAAATGCATCGTTTTGTTCTATTATCTGATGCTGGTTGGAAATAAAAATAAGTTATCGGTGTTACAAACAACGGCGTTTTTAAAAATGTTTTTACGCAATGGTCTGAAAAAGGACAATTTTAATCTTAAGAATTATATTTATTCCATTAGGGTTTATTATTCCAGTTCTCTTAAATATTTAAGTATTCAGCCATTTTGATTGCGATCTACAGATTTAAGTCGAATTGACTAAACACCTAGTTTAAATACAAAAACAACAATTAAGGTATCCTTTCGAATTCAAATTTTATAGACTAAAGAAAAATCAATTAAGCAGCCTTGACATGCGGCGACGCCTATACGATTATCAACTATTAAATTAAATTTAATCGCCATTTCGCGTTCAATATTAGCAAGTTTAGCCTAAAGCTACATTTTTCAAATTATAGATTTTCATCTTGATTAACATCTAATCAATATTTATAACTAGGCCCAGAACCCAGAAATTATCTGACTACATTAAACTGAGTGTTTAAAATACTGAACTTCAAAAATGATATACAAAAACCCAATATTATATCTTATATTAGTAATAGAAGTCTATAAAATATTTATTTTAAGAAGCACCGCGATAGCTTTTTAATTAAGAATCTAGGTCAAGAGAATATTTCTGCTATCTTAATATTATGTTTATTAAATAGCGCCTTTGTTTAATTTATTATGAAAATGATTGTTCTTCACGTGAAATTTGTTTTATAGCTTAGTAAATAATTTGTGGGTATTATAGCTTGAAATTTACTTTGCCTGCCCTCAAAACATTTGCTTTACTTAAATTACTATTTTCTTAGCAAAACAAAATAATAAGTCTTAATAAGACCTTTACTGATATTATAAGCGCGAAGTTTGTGATATTTTATTTCACGCAAAAACTACTAAATGAATTTGGCTGAAAATAAGAAATTTATGACGGCAAAATTGGGTCATACCTATGCAATTTAAGTTTTAATATGGATTATAATATGATACATAAAATACAATCCAATTATAAGTTCTACTAGATTATAGTTATATATTCTCCTTATTCTTATTTTTCCTTGTAAAAGTAAAAACAAGAAATTCGAGCATTCAATGTGTTGGAAATATGAAACAAAACGTAGATAATTTGAAGGAGGACAAACGTTTATCGGATAAAGATGGCGAGAGGTACAAATTGGTGTCCGTCCGTCCAAGAAGTGTTTGCTAACCGACTCGCGTCCTACTCGTGAGGTAATTCTTGAGTGTAGACGGACATTTAATATGGCTTTATCCAATTTCTTTCAGCATTGAAGGGTCTGTGTTAAGTATGTAGCCGGAATTTCTGGAAGTGTTTTTCTTTCGATGCTTGTTATGGATTGGTCTATTGTCTTAACGCATTCTTTAATATTATAATACATTAAAAAAAACTTAGTAAAGCATTCCGTGTTTGTGTTTGCAATTGTAAAAAAATAATTTTATTTTAAAAATAAACTATCACTTGTATTTCCCAACGCAAACGAAGATTAAATAAATATCACAAATGTTGTGATCTAAAAAATATTTTACGAGCGCCCCATTTGTTTTTTACTAATTCGTTGCGAGTATAATGTTTTCCAAAAGGGGAATGTGATTTATAAGCTAAGCCCAAATCCGGGTTTTAAAATAAAAATACTGTACAATATTTATTTATACAAGAACGTTTACTCTAATGGCTCGAACGCTGCGGGTCTAATTATAAAGCCAATAACGTTATTAAAAATTTAAAAACTGTAATTGTGTTTTAGAACTAAGGGCTTATTAAATCGAAGTGGCCTGACTTTTTCATTAATATTTTTCATTTAATAACTGACACACCTTTTAATAAAATCTTTAATTAATTATTAGTAAATTAAGGCAGCCTCTTTGTTAGCGTATTTTGAACTAATTAAAAATAAATTGTATAGCCCTCATATAAGCAATTAACGACATGTGTATATTCGTTGATACTGAGAATGTACGTGTGTGTGTGTATTCGTGTACTATATATTAATGTCGATTGTATAAGATTTTTTTATTTTTCTCCAATTTATCTTTAACCATATTTTTATTTCGTTGATTGTATAATATAAAACTTATATCATTTTTTATAATTCGCAATATTTATAATCGCATTCAACCTATGTTTGCTTGAATGAGATACGTTTATTACAAACGAACCACGAATGCGTTAGATTTTGCAAAGGTGGATCGGAGACTAAGAGGATTTATGGCGTCCCTTGGTGGAGTGGTTCGGCGCTAGGCAAATTAGCTGTCTCGCGCGTGACGAATGAGCGATTCGGGCTGCCTGTTCTATGGAACACTTAATGGCTTGATTTGAATTTAATTATGGAACAGGTGAAGTTCCAGTTTTAAAGTTATTAGTGTTCCTGTTATTGGATACGTTGAGAGATTCGTTATTTGAATTTGAAATAAGGGCGGGATGTCATGTCATTAATTCGAATGTCAAATCAAAATATTTGATTTCGATTTAACATTTAGAATGAAAGAAGTGAATTTTTTAAATACACTTAATATATAATGAAAAACCGACGGCACGAAAGTAAAACTTCAAATTGAAAAAAATACAAGCCAGAATAAAAGTTTGCCTGAAATAAAATTATATTTTCTCTTAATATTGTGTAGAAATGTCGTTTAAGTGTGTCAAGAACAATACTTGATGCGATCGCGAGTGCTGTTGAAAAGTCAGTGGGCAATGTCAGATACAAACTTCTCGGACTTCTGCCTTTGATGGGAAATGTACACGTGCTTCGAGTGTTAATTTAAAATGCTTATTTATTTTAAACAAAAGACAATATCTACTCTTTTTCTCTGTTTGCCTCGTAAATTTATTAAATATTTTTTACTTCTTCAAAATAACTCTGAAAAAATAATACTTACAGCAAATTGAGTAGGAATCAAACCAAAGGGTTATAAAAATATTTTTTAACAATTAGTAAAATAAAAAGCTTTCTTCGCAACTTAAAAATTTAATACATTCATTTTGCACTTAGAAGACGCATTGCGACAATGCGGTTCAGTACATGGTTAAGTTTTTCTATTACTTTTATATGAGAAACTGCTTTAAATACACACGCAATTTGAAAGTTATTTCATACATTTTCGTACACACTTACATCTCAGACGTCCTATAGTCGCAAATAACTAAAGTAAAGCATAATTTTTTTTTGAGAATACTTTAAGTATCCCTAAAGTGGAAATGATATTTTGTCTCTCGTGTACACTAGAGTGGGTTGTTCTTAGATATGATGTAAAAAAATATACAGCCATGAATTCTCTGTAATAATACAGTAATATCTAATCGAAACGAAACAAACTCACAAATCCACAGAGCACTCATAAAATTTACCTATATACATGTGCAACCTAGCACAGATAAAATAACCAAATTAACAATATTACATCCAACCAGTATCTTTAAGTAGTTGTTAATAAATGTTTATGTATTGTTAAATGTGTGATCGCGTTAATAGATAATAACCTTGTATACATAACATCGTGAAGACAATCACCTGCATAGTTAGCGGACGCACCCTACTCGCGGGAGTCACCGTGGAAGGTCGACTCGTCACGTCTTAGGTTAAGGACAGAAGGGCCAGACTGTTACCTTTTCAACCTTTTGTTTCTTCTGTTCTATGCTTTATACCATGTCTTATTGAAGACTCTCTGCTTACTTAGTAGACCCATTCTAAACGCGGGACTCACCGTGGAGTATCGAATCTTTACGTCTTGGGTTAAGTTGGCTATTCAACCTTTTGATTCTTCTGTTCTATTCTTTATTATATACCATGTCAAATTGAAGACTATTTTTAGGTAACCTATAGACGCATCCTTACTACCTTAGTAAACGCACCCTCCTTGCAGGAGACACCATGATTAACTCGTCACGGCATACGTTAAAAACAGAGCATCTAGGTCAAATCTATAGGCAATCTATATTTTAATAATATATTTCTAAGACGTCTATACATAGATTCGTCTCGACTCATGTATGTTAATGAAGAAAAGAGTCAAGTTCTTTCAATCTTTTGTTGTCTTTATTTTGCAGTCGAAGCACTCTGATATCAAACAACAATTTGAGGTACTCCTAACCTGTATTTAGTAAGAAGTTGCATATGAAAATAATTGTATATAATATGGATATTAAGGTTGATTATGGAAAAATCATCGACGGATTGTCTCAATAACAAACCGTGATCTAGTGTTATGGTATAACCAATTTACATAACCGATGACTAATTATTATATTTTCATTCACATTTATGTATGTAGATCGAATCTTTAATAAATATTTTATATATTAAATTTAGCTTAGGATTTAACTTCATTAGGTAAATACTCGTAGAAGCGGATGTTACGCTTAAGTCTTTATAATAATTTATACGCATCGTTACAATTGATAATTTATAATAATTCACAAAATCATTAACAAAAAATATTTTGATCTCCTTAAACTAGCAAAAAATAGCTTTGTTTTAAAATAACAACATTGGCTACAGCAACGAGATTTAAAAAATTACAAAGCCATGGAAATATCAGAAAAGTTAAAATTCTAGAATTGACAAGAGACAAGAACTAATTCGATTGAAGCAAAATAAGTTTTATAAGAAGTTACTTTAATTTATAAAACGACTGTTTAGACGCGTGAATAATGTTTGAAGTACAACCGTCAAGAGCGTTCGTTAGGAAAATGAGGAGACTTACTGACGTGGAAAAATACCCTTGGCAATTTATTCGACACCTATCCCAAAGTAACTGACCCAGAGAAAGATTAATCAGGTTAAGAAAAAAGCATGAAACGTTGAAATGTAGAGCGAGGTTAATGAAGATTCGATTTAATTAATTAACCTAATAGCAGTTTTCAATTAAGGTAATAGCAATGTCAGAAAATGATGAGCCAGAATGTATCTTCGCAAAGTATTTTTTTACGTTATAGCGCAGCGTATTAATTGAAAGTACTAGATTGAAATGTTTCTACATTTATGTTAATAATTATTATAAGTAAGAACTCTGTTCCATTAAAATGTAGAACATTAAAAGTGAGAAGAATTGTGAGTACGATAAATATTCGATGCAGCTTGATGGGAGAAAGCTATCTCGTTTTCAATAACAGTAAATAGTTAGCTCGCAATAGATATGGTAATTTTACGAAGTGTGATTTGTACTGTTGGCGTCGACGGTCCCCGAATCGCGAGTGATAAATTTGTCAGGTGGGTGCGTGTTCCGAATTCGCGGCGCGCAAATCATCCGAAATATTGTATGAGATTGAAATGTGGCTTCGTGGGAAATTACGCACTACGCTGTTGTCATAAGGGACGCTACGTTCCATTAGGGTTGCGACCCCCTCATATATTATGTATAACAGATGTTTTTCCATTCGTATTACAATTCGTTGTGTTCGAACGACGCATGAATTGTTTTTGCTTTTAATGCCTTGATTCGCTGAGTATAGAAGCGATATATCGCTTTTGTACCTGAGAAAGATATTTTGTTGTAAGTAAAGCGGGGTAGATAGCTTGGTGGGTATAAGTCAATGCTAATACAGCACTTTCAGTATCACAAGTTTGTTCCGCTCTTTGACGTATATGAAGGCTCCTTTTTTCGCTAGCTCCATGTCGTAATTATGTGGTACCCCTGCGTTAGAAAGCCGATTTCTCAAGGCTTAAGAGAAAACTAATATCATAATTTTAATTTATAATATGTTAGCTATTAGAGAACCATGCCATTAATAGAAAAGTATGTTATGACATGTAAAGCTATACTTGAATTGGATCACAATATTAATACCATTAAAATTAAACTCAAATAAACGTTTCTAATATAATAAGCAAATAAGCACAATCAAAGTGAAACAATGCATTATTTAATATGAAGTGCTTTCATAAAATAAACAGTAAAGAGGGCTCAGGCGAGTCACTTTTAAGTAGGCGACTCCGGCGACCTATTACTCTTTTTAGCGGTGATAAATAGCTGGCTCTTTGTCTACAGTGTCCGTATGTTGCACGCTCAGACAAATTGTCGACAACATTATTGTATTTATATCTATACAATCTTTTGTTTGATACAGTTTATATAAAAAAAAAATTAGCTTTGCTTATATTATGCGAGTGACTTGATGATCTTAACTTTCTCTTTCTCTCTGTTTCAATCATGATCTCATTCAAATGTGATACAAATATTTTGAAATTGTATCACGACTTCGATAAAAAGTCACTGGTATGACGCCTAAACTAAACTACCTCTTCAAAATGTTAAAATATGACATACCGAAAACATAATTTTCTAATAGGTTTTGGTTGACATCACAAATTAGCCTATTAAAAAACAGTTGCAATGAATAATTTCCATAAATATCCACAATAATATGACAATTGTGTTTTTGGGTACATCGCGTGAAAATTCACAGTCCTATAGTAAAGTTGAATTACTAGCGCAAACAAAGGCTATTGAAACGTAAAACAAACCTATTTTCAGTGCATTTAGAAGCGAGTTTATAATTAAAGCGGTACCTGTTTAGATTGAAATGTGTTATTCTAATTAAGTCTGGGTCTATTACCTAATTTAGGAGCCGAGATTGCCCGCCGGGAGTGGTGTCGCATTTGGCAGCGTTGCTACTGAAAGCGCATAAATGCTTATTCCCTTAACGAATTGCGTTCAAATTTAGAATATTGGGTGCAAAGCTACAGATTTATTTTTAAATGAGCTGTTTGTAAAATATTTTCGGCCAGTTTCTTTTTAACGAACGAATATGTAGTATAAAAAGATTTTTATTAATTTATTTTTAATGAAAGAAAATAGAATGGAAGCTTGTAAAAGCGTTATTATTTAGTTTATTCTAATGTGCTAATATATCTATCTTGAGTCTAAAAATTAAAGTCATAAAATTTTAAGAACATCTGAACCTGAACTTATAATATTACGTCACGAAACTCAGATTGTGCGAAAGCTCTAAACAAGGTTCAAAATAGATTGCTTCTGACCAATGCACTTGGCACAACATTTGCTGACCAGAACGCGGAATGCATAGCAAATTATTCTTCAGCTGGTTTAAGTCATAAATATTATCGCGTCAATACGGGAAACATTTAAAAAGAGCTAAACTTTTGGTACGTACCTAGTAGTAAAACGGATGTTTAGGTGTAGTTTTATTTACATTTTCTTAATAATAGGGTTTTATTTGTTAGACACACTTTTTTATTTATTACAAGTTACTTAATTATTTATTACGCGCTGTCTTTACACTTTATATATTATAAACAATACAAATATAATTATTTTCCATTAAATTCTCAATTAAATGTAACTACACAATGAAGTTATTGAAACAAAGTTCCTTATCACATGTTGCAAAATGGGGCTAGGCGGAAAAAAATTAAGACTAAACGTTGTAACGACATTTTGTGCGCGTGTCTGTCTCTCTCTCTCATAGAAAGCATTACGGTTATATTCGATTCTTCTTTTTATTTAAAAATAACTTATCACTAATTAATTGAAAAGAGCTTCGTCCCTTGACACCTCTCTCAGATTTTTTAATAATAAAATGGTTATATTATATAATTAATTATAAGACTCATTAAAAATATATAGGTAAAGTTATAAGCAAGGACATAACAGGAGTATGGGGATTTTATTAGATCGAAAGTATGCTCTACGCTGCCAAAATACTAACAAACATTCTGCAGAAAACCTAACAGCGTTAGGGAAATAAATTGTACGATACATCTAGCTTTATTGTGAAAGTCTCGGGCGAAGCATTATTCAGTTTTATGTTTACTATGAAATTATTAGTCGACGGCGAGGAGCGGGTTGTTAACGACATTACACGCTGGCATAACTTCATTGTTTCACTCATGTCAGTGATACGTACCACGGATTTGTTGCGGAATTTTGTTACGTTTTATATGTAAGTTCTAAAATTCAATAGAGGCTCTTTTATATGCGCCAGGCTGCTAAGTGACGGGGGACGTACGAGTAATCTGTTTTTCTCGATGCATCGGCTACGTGTTATATAACGTATATAAATTGACAATAGATATACAATGCATATAACTTCAATGACGTCTGTATTCATCACGAAGGAACATAATGCCTGATTTATTAAATAAATTAAGTTTAATATTACTATTTAAAAAAAAATTACTTATAATATTAATTATAACAAAAAATTTCAATGTGAAGAGTTCCTTAATAGAAATTAATTGTACAATATTTGTAATTGGTTCACAATGTCTCTGACGTAAGTTCTGTTTAAAATCCCTGTTAAAATAATATCTATACTAATATATAAAACTGAAGAGTTTGTTTGTTTGTTTGAACGCGTTAATCTCAGGATCTACTGGTTCAAATTGAAAAATTCTTTTTTTATTGAATTGAGCATTTATCGAGGAAGGCTTTAGACTAAATAACATCACGCTGCGACTAATAGGAGCGAAGATATAATGGAAAATATGGAAAAAACGGGGAAAATTATTCATCTTTGAGGGCTTCCTTTGCGTGCGCTGCGAAAACGGTTCAAGATACAAAAATAATATGTATGTAAGAATTATTCCTCTTTAAATGATCTAAAAAAAGTCCGCGACAGTATACGTCTATCTTCTAAGATTGACTCACTATAAAATTATAATAGAAATAGATCCGACGGGGACGAAGTCGCGAGCAACAGCTAGTAAAAAATAAAACTAGTACTCGCAGTAAATTGATCACTAACTACTTATTTGCTAAAAAAAGGTTAGATACTAAGAAATAAAAAAATAATTATAACGTCATCTTATGACTCAAGTCACTGTTGTCATAATAAACTGTTCATGTATTGTCCAAATTTTAGTATTTAGAAACTTTTGCACTTCAATATTAAAAAACAATGCTGGTCTACAAGGATCCTGAGGAGTCCTTAGCTCACAAAACATTATACTATGTAATGTTATGTTTAATTCTTATATATATGGCAAAATTTTTAAAGTTCATTATATCGAAGCGGTTAAATTGTCCATTCTTTAACGAGGGCTTGGGAGTTTGTAACCTTGTTACGAATTTGAACCCGTTTTCGAGGCGAGAAGCGAGCCAAGAAGACAAGAAGCATAGAAAACGACAAAGAAGAAAACGGAATGTTCGTATATTACCTGAATATCCCAGCGACAGAACTCGGGGTGCTCACCACTACGAAGCCAACGAATAAGTCCTAACAAATTCTATTCAACATACAAACTTTTGTGTCGTGTCGTGAATGCTTAGAAAATAAAATAAGACGTAATATTGTGATGTAAAAGTTTATCAAGCAATTAAAAGTTTAGCAAAACGCGAGTTTAGCAAATTTTAAGTGAACTCGACAATGATGAGTCACTGTTGTGAGAGATTCAAGTATTTCTTTTCTTGAATACCTGATTTCGCAAGTTTCTTTTACCCGCCAAGTTTTTAAAGCCTTCAGCTTTTGCGAAATGACTTGTTCATTTTATAAAGTGAGACAATGCTGTTTTACGAACAATAACTAAGAGATAAGTGAGAATCGCTTTATGTAAACAAAAGGTCCTGCTTGTATGTTTAAAAGGACTATTTTATCGTTGAAAACTTTTTCGTTAATGTTTAGCCGTTCTTTCACTCTTCTTCTCGTTACTCTGTTAAAAGAATCTGCTATTTCCTATCATAGTTTAATATCTCTGAACAATACTAACTCCGATTACTACCTTATTCCACATGTAGTTAACATCGCAAAAGCACAAATCTTAAAGGACTTTTATTTAATATTATACAAAGCAGTTGTGTCACGAGAAAGAACACGCATTTAAAAACTGTACTTAAATGCAAACTTGCTGAAAGTTAAAATGCTATGTAAATGCATTCATTTCGAACCGCACTAAACTTACATCGCGAAAGCACGATATGATTAGGACTCGAAGTAATTAAAAAAGACCATTTATTACGTAGTAAACGCTCGTAAGTTTTCATGGTTGGAACAGTTTAAACTGTGACCACAAAGCGAGATTTAAGCATACGGTGGGTATACTGAGTTGAAGAAACGAGCCAGTCTTAATTGCGCTGCACTATTTTGCGGAACGTTACTTAGGATAATTAACCTCAACTAAGAAATGAAAATGAGAACGTGCAATGCGAAAGCAAAATTCTGCAATTTGAAAATTCTATGAATTTGCGTTTTAAGTTACCTATTTTTAGCAATTGTGGGGTTAATTAGTAATTTAAAAGATTTTGTGCTGAGTTTTTCTTTTATGATTTTAAGCTCTGCTATATATTCTTTCAAAAGAAGCAGCAGAATTTTGAAATATATATTATTTCAATTTTGCATAATCCGCAAGTTTCAAATGAAATAGGAGTTAAAATTTAAAACTTCATTTTAACGTTTTAAATCTACCAAATCTTGTACCTTGATATTACAAATAAACATGGCGACTAGGCACAAATAAAACAAAATATACAATAGCTGAACTAAATGTTTTATAACGATATAAATTTAAAGTGAATTTTAAGTAGACTGTCAATTTATTTGAACGTTTGTTTGCAAAGCATTTCAGTAACGAGCTAGACTCGCCTGTCGAGTGCCTGCGACAAGGAATTGCGGTCGTACTGATAACAACTACTGTGTGTGACATCGCCAATATTTCGATCATTATCGATAACAAAAGATTTTCGATACTTACTCGTACCTTATCTAGGTGCGTTCTTACGTAAGACGCAGTTCTTTCCCAAGTTAGGACGGAAAAGCATATAGACTACTCTATATACTATCTACATAGTATATAATAGAAATAGAAGGATTTTTCTAAAAACTTAGGATGTTTCGTTGAACTATTGAATGATAATATATGAATATCTTGTACTAATGATTCGATTGACAACAATCTGAAACAGACTAATCTATTTTAACTGTGGAAAGCAGTTTTTAAGGAGAAGAACCTGCACGGTGCTCTGGTCTACTTAGTTACTTTTTAAAAGGTCAAATAATATTTTTAAGACGTGCGTTAACCTCAGCGCTATCTAGTCCCACACCAAACAGAGCTTGTGTTATGGCAATTGGATAACGGAAACATTACGTAAACATATTTTCTCGTTTAAATACACACAATTTGTTTTATGTGATGAAGTACGAAAACGAGCTGGACGCACTCCTGATGGTAAAAGAAACGCCAGCCCATAACCAATGCAGTGCTACCCGAAAAGCCAATTTCGGGCAGGGGTGCACTACACCAACGCTTAATAATACATTCATTAGAAATTATCTTTGGCCATGCTGGATTTTAAATAGACAAGTTTGAAATCTAAACTTATATTTTAGCAAGTTAGTAACAAAATCACATAAAGCGCCGGGCAGAATAATAAATTAATGGGTTTCTAAGTCGACATCATATAGTATGAAGTGTCTCCATTATGACAGTGCATATGCAAACTGATCCTATTTGCATTTCGTTCTCAACTCCGCTGCCGAACACTATTATCGCTCCGTAATAGCAGAGAATCACTTTTGATGCACTATATTGAATAACATATGCTTTTAGTGTTTTGTTTTACATATATTTGAATAAATGCCTTGAATATTATAAAGGAGGTATTTCTTCAGTAGGTTCAAGGCAAATCATTATTCGGTACTAGCCGGCCCGATGCGACTTTAATATGTAATTAAAGAATTATCGTTGAACTTCAAGGAATATTCTAAAAATATTATTTTCGAAATAGGTTTAGCTGTTATCCAGTTATATACAAAACAGGACATTTGGCGATTTATTTCTAGACTAGCTGTTGCCCGCGACTCCGTCCGCGTGGACTTTCATATAAACTTTGACCCCCCTTTTTCCCTTATAAACCTTTTTTCAAGTTGAAAAGTAGCCTATGTTTTATCTCAGGCTCTAGTTCATATGTGTACCAAATTTCATTACAATCAGTTCAGCGGTTTGGCCGTGAAAGTTGATTTAAAAAAAAGTAGCGTATGTCCTTCCCCAGGCTTTAGACTAACTTTGTACCATATTTCGGTTCAGTACTTTTAGCGTGATGGAAATACAGACAAACAGACAGACAGACAAAGTTACTTTCGCATTTATAATATTAGTATGGATTGTCATTGCGGTTTATTTCGCATCCCCTTTGTATTCCCACCTTTTAACTAATAATTCTAAAAGTAAATAGCCCTTACGTTTGCCTAAAATATATTTTAGTCTTTTTCACGTAAAAAGCTTAATCAGTACCCAACACGATTTTCAAAATACTAAAGATTATTTTGAATTTTAATTTTATATACACAAAATTGCTATTATGCTATTAATTAGTATCTTAAATAAATAAATCTACCTTTACATACAAGCCTACATCGAATACCCTAATATATTCAACAGTGTCTTTCTATGACACCACGTTATGATCAAAGGTCGTTTCATGTTCCCCATAGCGAGTAGGTAAGCAGTTTATTTTTCACGGTACATTATTTTCAAAGTAAAGCACGTAGGTACTTGGTAAGCTTTGCATGACGAAATAATGTGATTCACTTCACACTAAAAGCGATCTGAGAGACAATCTTGATGGGTTTTGCTTGTAAGATCGCTTAGTGGAATAAGCCAATAAGTTCTTTGAAGCGAAAAAGGAAATTCAATTAACGGGAACCTAATTTAATTTAGGTACTAAGAAGATAATTAAGAAGTTCTTTATCCATAACGCTTTGAAAGTTTATGAGTAGAAAAATAATGTTTATTCATGTTATAACATTTTAAATGTGTTTGGAAGGATGTGTAGGTATAATAGTGTAGATAGGTTTATTATTATTATTTTATGAAGAACTCAGTTAGGCAAACTTTTTACCTATAATATTTTGGAAGCTATTTGAATTTTATATTACTTAGAGAAAAGGATTTTACATTTCGTCTGGGTCATATTACTTCCTACATTGGTGACCCAAAAACTACTGCTACTATACACGTAAAAAACCACTGAATTGATTTAGCTAAAGCATAGAAACAACACGACGAACATTATTTACTGGTACTTCTATCTGAACTCATAAAGATTCCGAAAATCATAAAACATTTAAATACCTTTTTAAAACTATAACCTCATGTTATTTAAAAGCTTTAAAAACTTTTATTCTGAGTAACCAAAAGCGAATACTGTTCGCTTTAACATAAAAAACCTTTATAAACTCCGTTTAATGCATCGAAATATTTTATCCTACAAACAGGAATTCAATATTATTTTAACACAGAACGTAACCCTGTATCCATTAGGCGTAGTCCCGAAAACCCATAGATCCAATCAGTCAATACTAAAACCATTAACGGACCTGTTACAACTTACTATGCTAAGTGATTTGTTAGCTTTCCACAGTGAAATTAATGGAAATGTAGAATAATGCAGGTGTAGGCCATGTGTCAACGTTTGTAACAATAGTCCTGATGCGTCTACGAAATTATGATAAATTGTCTATCTATGTAGGAGTCTTTTTATGTGTTCTGTTCTATAACATAATATATCAGCTATATATAACTATGGTTTATATTTTTCTTTACTAAAAGTACCATCAAAGATTATAACTAATCAGTGTTACTAGCCATCAACTCCATAAGTTAGCTTTATGTATGTACAAATTTATATAACGGGATCATATCTATGATTTTCTCTTAATGACTTATAGTCTATTCCTTACAAAGCTGTCAATACACGGCATTGATTGAACATTAATTTATCATCAATAATTAGAACGCCACATACCTATAGGGAAGCAATTGATGTTTTAATTAAGCCGCTTATTGCACCGTTCAGCATCCCAACACGTCTCTTTGTCATAATGATCTAGTGCTTATTGATCAAATAGCTTCTGTTCAATGCATAATTAATACAACTGGCCGGCTTAAGCTTGTAAACAAAACAAAGGCTTGCTTTCACCATAATGCCGTTCAATTAAAAAACAAATGACGTACGATATTTGTTCCACTAAAATTAACGTAGAATCTGTTTGAGTTTCACATAATGCATTACAGAATGGGCAATAATAGACGATGTATGGGCATACGATAAAATATTCACGTATTTCATAGTCGGTAAGAAAACATTGCCTTCAACATAATATCAGACTTGTCCGACAGAATATTGCTATAATAAATCCTACGTTAGATACGGGGAGGAGAAAATATAAATAAAACACGGTTGTTTTGACATTTTGCAAAAGCAGGCCCTATTTCAGAGTCGCAGCTGTCTCGCGATATTAAAATGTATGCTAACTTGACTCTCTAATGACCGCAAGATTTAAATCTAAAGGCACACTTTTGTTTTATCGCCGGACTTGAAATAGGAAAACTTTCTTTGTTTCTTCGTATTGCGAAGAAATTTCGCACAAAAAATGAAATGTCCAAATAATTTACGATGAATAAAAACGCAAACCATTGGAATGGTAAAAATATTTTACGTGCCCCAATTACAAATAGTTATTAGTACACTCAAGCGTACTATTATTTTAGGTTTACTATAAAGTTTGAAAATTTTTTTTATATATACTTGTTACTAAACGAATTATCTCCTAAAGCCTCTATTGTGTGGACGTGGATGCCTGTTCGGCCGTAACACAATCTGTGACTAGCGCGGAGGACAGTGCTCAAACGCAACACTACTTATTCTTAAGTACCTCCATTCTCTAAATATTAACGTGTTGCTAAAAATGTTAATAAATATTATTATTATTATTAAAGAATTTGTATAGCCCGCAAGACCAAAGTGACTTATACACAACAAAACGAGTGCACTCGAGCCAATCGATTCGTGCTGTGTCCTTGTCAAGTATTTTATTGACCAATACACAATTTTCCAATTCGTATGTCGCCACTTCCATATGTAACATAGCGACGAAACTGCGTGTTGAGAGTCGACAACAAATCATGACCATTGTTTTCCCAAATTCACTAGTTGTTAAAAATTCTGAAACGCTTTTAAAATATCGGGAAATGTTCTGTTATACTAAACTATAGACTTTTTCGTTTTGAAAAATGATATAGGCGAATGCCAATTTTATTTTTAAGCTATCAAAGCCCAAGTTATCAGATGTACATTCAGTATTGAAGTATGAACAATCGCCTGTCAATTATATTAGAAGCTTTTCAAACTAAACTAAAGAAAAAAAGTAACAACAATTGCGCTGTTATCAAAGTTACACAATGTGTTCATTGTGTAACTAAAATATAGCTTATAACATTTAGCCCTACAATATTAAATAATAAGAAACTCAAATACCTAGAACCTTACCATAACCTACCTTTTAAAATACTGCAAGCAAATAATGGCTTCAATAAGTTTTCCGTCACAATAAAGCTGTCGTAATATATCATAATTTCATTTCAAGGATGATTGCATCCGATCATTATGAAACCTTTCCACCTTTATCGTATACATTTTGGACGGACGAGCAGCCATTAGTTATATCCATTGATTTCCTCAGTCTGCCGTTCCATTGAAGCCTCCGATTGCAATTTCAGTCCGAACATGAAAAGTCAACTTTTATTTATAGCTATCGTGTAATGAAAACACTCACAATAGCTCCCATTTATATTTCGGATTACGCTCTTCATGGTGAATAGAATTTATTTGAAAATCCGTAAACATGATGTCAACCGCTTCCGAGAAAGTTTTTTCATTAGCACAGTTTCATAGTTTACCATCAGATTAAAGTTGATAATGTGTGTATGTGTTAGTAATTAATGTTCACAAAGCGATAGCAAGCTTCTATTCATATTTTAACGTAAACCTGCTACGTTTAAACAGTCTTTCGAAAATAGTTTATGCTTTACATGTTATGCAGTAAAGCTTTATTGATTCTTTATTATTTAGAAAGGACCGAAAAAGATTGTTATTGTACTAAGCTGGCATACTGCTTAACTTCTCGCCAAATTAAATTATTGCTTGCTAATATGACGCTTTGTAATTATCGCCTAACGCCACCTGTAATAAATTCTCATTTCTAACGGCGCTGTAATTAAATTTCTTACGTAATTAAAAAGAGAAACATAATTGTAAGAAAAAAGTTCCATTCGCAAACGAAATGAACATTTAATTTTCAACGCGTTCTTAAGAAAAGCGTTTACAACAAAAGTACACTTGGGAATTACCGGTTTCCGTAAAGTGGGAAGTATGGACAGCAAGTTGGTTGGACAATTTTGAGTCTTTGTGCGTTGAGTTAGGGTGTGTGGTATTTTGCTGACGGGACGCTGAGTACTCTAGACTACAGCGCCTACGGCTGGAGTGCCCTCGCAGTCGGATGTGGTAGTTTTTCCCTCATACAATGGACGATTTCCTACTTCTGTGACTCGCGTTGAAAGGACGTTGAACTTTACGATTCTATTCTTCGTTCAGACTCACATTAGAATAAGTTTGAGCGTAATATTGGTTTAGATATGTTTATTCAGGAACATGAGGAGTAACTTAAACAATTAATAAAGTTAACGATAATATATATTTGTTCTATTCCTATTTATCACATCGTATTTATCCTCAACAGAAGGTGCAAAATTTGTATCAAAATTTTATCAAGCCTAACATAATATTGAAATTATGAAAAATTAAGAATTCCCATAATTAAAATTCAAAAGCAGCATCTGGTAATTTCAATCTCAATAAGCAAGTAATCAACGAAATGATAAAACACATTTCTGCCAACCTGTCACACAATACATAATACGAAATTAAAACAAAAAGCTTATTATTCACGTTTCATGTTTCGAATCACATCATAAAATTGATTTATTAATAACATTGAATTGAATATCAAATAATATTTTGGTTTACAAACGCTTTTACGAAATAAAAAAAAAATGTTATTCAAATAAGTTGCCTATATATTTCTATGTAATGTATATATATAATCATCTGTCTTTACTTGAAATCAATTATTTATTCCTTGTTATTGTTTACAATAGAATGAAAAAGTTATACTTTACCTACTCAAACAAATTCGCAGGTACCATCAGTACGAGCCTAATAATTTAACAACACCCAAAGGACAAACAGCACTATATAACGCTCATATCTTCCTTGTGCCATCTCACTAACATTGTTAGAAGAGGTCGACCCTTGGCAGCGCGATCGCTTAACGAAGATAGGACACAATTTGCAACATGAATATTATGTAACAATTTGCCAATTTCATACCTGACATGTGTTCCGTAATCTATACTCTATAGTCACTGATTCGAAATTTGAAAATGTAACTCCCCTTTTAATTATATATAGATGGCTCTCGGAAGTAGACTCAGAAATGTAAACAATATAGTTTTCTAAACAAATGTCATTTGCCTCGCTGTTTTTATTTATCTAAATTTTGAAAACATTTCCCAGAAGTTAATTAGAACGACCTATAAAAATTAATGAAGGTAATCGTAAAATTGTTACAAAAACTCGACAAACCAACAAAGGAGTTGTTTGTGACGGGCGAATACTCAAAACTCGTACATTTTCCTTTTACAGTTTGTTTACCCCTCACGCAGTAGCGATTTTCCCAGGGACGATTTAAACTTGTCGTAATTGATTCGGCGTCATCCGGCTTACCTACATAGATACGGATTTGGCAAACCGTAGCCCGACATATGTATCCGTCGTCAAGGCAGTTTGCCAATCCTCAGTATATTTGCAATGAAACAAGCAAAATTGTACTCTGCATGAAACTAACCTGAACGCTTTTATTGAACATTTCACAAATATATTATGGCTCTGATACCTTGAATCGTTTCTTATTGTTTAAATTTTTAGTTGAAGTCTTGCCAATTACAAGTATTCGCGATGCAAGATACAGAATAATATTCGTGTATTTAATATTATATTCTACACAGAAAATGTATCTGTAATATTATTTAATCTGATGATTATATGTATGTATTCCCTAAAACAAAAGTAAGATAGCACGTAATGAAATGACGCCTTAGATTGTTATTTCACTCCGGTCTCCCCTTGTGATTGTCACGAGTATTAAATAAACGAGAGCTAATTTTGACGAGGATGTGTCTGGAGATAGGAATACTTCAACATTTAATGAACAAAGTCGAACAACGCTTCGTTGAGTTGAGTTTACATTTCGCAAATACAAAGTATACTTGTGAATTATTGAATTGAAAACTTTATAAGAAGTTAAAACACGTCTCGTTACGTGTGCGGGATACGCATTGGTAAAGAAATATTTTAGATAGATCTGTAAGGGTAAAAGTCAATGAACTTTTCAGCTGTCCTCCTGTGTCCAACTGTAGTATTTGGAAAGCTAGAGATGTATAGAAAGGCAAACATATCAAAATTGAATCGTCATAGTATTTAAAAACAAACTATTATGACCGGTATGGAAGGTAGTATCTTACGCTCTATTCTACACTAAAGAAGAATGAACAACTTTCCTTAAAGTAATATTATGTAGGATAAAATTAATATATTTACCTATAATATTGTTTATACATTTTTATATGTAATAACCTAAGGCATGCCATATTATTTCTTTCGTTTAAAATTAAAGTTGCATGTTTTAACATTGCAGGAATGCTTAGAAGCTTTTGAAGAAAATATTGATTGTATGCACCGCATCCGCTCGACTAAACAAAGGCCTAGGAAGGAATCAAAAATCTCGTCTAGGTAAGAAATGTTAGTACTAAAAGCTATGCTCGTGAGTGCTTTTTACCATTTTTCAAGTGCAAATATTTTTCATGTTACGTAGACAGTTTTAATAAAAATGTAGTTAAAAATAATGAGTTTTTGAGTTATTGAATTTTGTGTCTACTGAACCGAATTTGAAGATTATTTTATATAAAAAAATGCTATATTTTGTACAGTTTTAATTTAATATGTAGAAAGGTTGCACTTAACGTTGGACGTAAAATGTTTTTATGTCATTGGTGATGAGCAACGGGAACGCATCCCTAGTCTATTTAAGGGGAATGGAACAGCTTTCTATGTGAAGAGAGGATTCCAATTCTCCCACTCAACAATCGGAATACAATCACATATATTTACACCCATTTTATGTGAAACGATGGTTACAATCCGGTTTTAACCAGGCAATACTGACCCAACGAAATACCTGTACCACTTATAATTTATAATGTCTATTTAATTAATTAAACAAATGCATTAGTTACAATACTTATTAACTTACTAAAATAAATATCTCCCTAAAAACCATTTCGTAAACCTCAAATGGAGTTCATATCTCGTAACATCAAAGGCATTCACTTAAATTTTGTTGCAGCTTACTGAAATATTCTAATCTGATATGTAATACGAGAAACGAGGAGTAATTTTATTAATATGTTTGGACGTGAGTTGTTGCAGCCGCACATTCAGACGTTTCTATTTAGATAGCAGATCAATATCTAGACGTATTCAGATAGCTTGTTTATTTTAGCTTCGCCAAACAGCTTTGATATATTGCTTTGTATGGGGCTGGATTTTCGTGGGCGCTTGATACATATGTGTATATAGGTGCGGAAAAACGATTCGTTATGTTTCATGCGTGTGATTTTTTTCATTCAGAACAGAGTTCAGATTAAAAAGAGTTTTTTTATGTGTCTAGTATTAATGGCCAGAAATTTGTATGAGTTATTGTAAAATTTTATAAATAGATATTCATTTTCATACCTTGTTAATTGAACAGATTTTGAAATACATTTTCGTTTAATATTAACATTCTTTTGAAAAAATGTTGTCACTTCCATTTTAATTAAAAATCTTGGTAAAACAAAAATCATAAAACATAACGACGACCGCGCTGTTGTTTACAAAATTAAATTTAAACATTTAATCAACAACTTAATAAAACTAAAGGCGATAAGACATTAATGTTTACCAAACACTAGCAACCCACCTTCTTCTTCTGTCTTCTTCTTTGAATCAGTTGCGTAGTTTTAAAGAAGCTTACATAGGGATATAGTGACAGAGAAAGTATTTTGTTCTATTCTATGTAGTAGGTAATGATACGATACATAATTCAAACAAACATGAAATTCAAATGTACCGTTCAACAAAAGACAGGTCACTTTGAATTAATAAGCTAGCTACGTGTAATTAACGACCGGGCCGCCTGTCATGTCGCTCCGACGGAAGCTATGAACATGCGAGGTTTTCCAAGAAAAACGGGTGAATACACATGACTTATTTATTATACTTCCTAAACCCGATATCTTTCGACTATTCCAGCCCTTGTTTCCTGTTCATGTGTCATGCTATGTTGAAGTATTAAATCTAATAAAGCTTTTTGATGTAAGATTCACGACTTTTAATTGAATTGAATCATGTTCAAACATGTTGTATTTTATAACAATTTTTCTGTGTGTCTGATGACGTAGATATAACTTAATATTTGCGAAAGAGTCTGCGAAGGTACCCCGGATACCCACCCGCCGCGGCAGAACGGTAAACAGTGGGGTTTTAGTCGGAAGAAGTCCGACATAACCCGTGGTCCTTTTCCCGAGGTCCATGGGTATCCTATGTGGTTTTCCCCACTAGAAAAAAGGTATCACTTAAAATAAAAATCAATGGATACTTAACGATTTCTTGATGAATAAAATGTTAAACAATATTTTTACTTATTATTGAATATTACACGTAACCATCAGACGTCTTGACTTCCCTTTTAAATCTAATTAATACATAAACATAAAGACTTATATTACCTTACATAATATTCTTACGTTACATATATTATTATCCGATAAAGAACATATTAGGTTTTGGCTGGTTGCGGCTAAAGAAAGGAAATTTAATACATAAAAGAAAAACAAGAACAATGAATAACTCGACAGCAAGAACCGTTGTTGGGAACTTGTAATTAATATTTAATCCTTTATCCTTAATTTGCGGCTTTACACAATAAATTAATTTTACGGCTGCCTGGATTTAGCTTGTTAAATCGTAATCCGTCTTATTAACAATTATTGTTTTGCGGACTAAATGCAATGTGCTATTGGGTTTTTTTTTCTTTAGCCTAAATATAAGGTATTGTATTGAAAAAAAATCATGTATAGATGATGACGATTAGAATTTGATATTTTAATAAGTCGCCTAAATACACCATGACGACTTTATGAAGCCAAATTGAATAAAGATACTTTTGATTTTGACTTTGACTTTGGGGTCTCCGCATGGCAACTTTTCATGGTTGGAGTCAGTCGCTTACCATCAGGTAAATCTCTTGGTCAGTTGCGCACCATCACACAAAAAACAAATCGCTAGGATCTGATTCTCCCTCCTTTTAAATATTACAAAATCGTTTTACGAAAAACTAGTTGACGTGCGTGATTAAATTAAGTCGATTAATTAACATTCAGTATTCATAAAATTATAATACAATGTATTTATTTAAATGATATTTAATTTATTACTTACGTTTTTTGATAAATGAAATGGCCCGGTTTTGTGCCACGCATATATTTCTATAAAATATGTCATTTGAAATATTTTTTTTTTTATAAATAAAATGTAATGTCATGAATGAATGGTCATCTGAAAGGTTTATATATGAACGTTTCGTGAGTTTTGTAAAATGAAATATTATACAAAATTATGTTATACTAGACTAGCCCTGCCACACGATCTCGATTTTGATCGGGGAACCGTAATCAGGCTTATCGAAATGTCAAGTATCTAATGTCACCCAGGGACAGCACCTACCGTCACAACGGTTTTATTATCATTTCAAAAATGGGAGCCTATTCAATGCAAACAAAAAATCTAAACTAACATCTCTCTAATCATAGTATGGATATATTTCCAAATACATTTCATAGAGATTAAATTAAAATATTGAAACAATAAAACAACAAACACTGGAAGTCGAATAAAAGCCATTGAAGGAAAACAAACTGTGCGCTAACATAGCCAGTATTTCGAAATAAAAACCCGTATTTCTGCTTGTCCCGTATGCAATACATTGCAATGTTCTATTTTTTAGAATCAAAGCATCGTTAAGCTCGGTACTATAAGATTTATGCTCTTGTATTTGACGAGGCAATTATCAAGGGGTCTATTAAGCGATAGCAGCAGTGTACAGAGAAATATGCGATAACGGTTTAATGGAACATTAGCGCCTTGCCTACAAAAATGCTTCGTACAATAGCTATAACGATATTTAAAGTTAAATCGTCTATATTAATAATTTAGTTATTTATGTACTATATATATTATTTATGTGCAAGAATGAAAGTGCCTGTAACATAACCTACGCCCTGATTCGGAACACACAGGGCTTTTGGTAATTATAAGTCCGACATAAGCCCTGGTTTGTTTCCCTGTGGGAATTTTATACTAGACAGATACCTATAGTAATTTAAAGAATTATTAGCCGAATGTTATTCATTACTAAAAACTACAATAATATACTCATGTCATTTTAAATCAATTGATATTGATTACAAAAGAACGAAACTATAGAATTAAACGTTACTTGTTTTAATCCAAAATCTAACCAAATAATTCTTATATATACACTGCGGTGGCTTTCTATCAAGTTTACCACAAAATCAAAGCTAATACGACAGCTTCAGCACTCGTTTCAATATCCTATGGTATTATTTAATGTGAAGCGTGATTACATCGAAGCAGCCGAATGGCGAGTGGACATGAACAATTCAGTGGCGAACTATTCTGTTTGCAAATTATTTCACTCCGGTACCTACAGCTGATTCAATTTACATGGAGCGTGGGATTGCACTTAGGTGATGCACCGCATTCGTGTAAGCTGTTTTAATATATTCAGTTAATGTTGTGATTTTCCTTTATAAACCATGATTTCGTTATTATAAATATGCGTAATGAATTTGAAGCTATTATAAATACACATCTTGTCACTCGCTCTGTCAAAGTTGTCATTTTGTGATAGATATTTTATGTTTATTGTGAGAAGTGAGATTTCAGAATGTAACATGACTACTATAACAATAACAATTTAATTGAACTGAGATATTAGAAACAGTGAATGACCCATTTTTGCTAAGGACAAGATCAAAAGACTCTTCTTCATCAGACCCTTAGATGTTTTTTATACCTTAACACCTTTTAGCTATGCTCTACTCATTTTTTTTGCTGTGTTATGCTACCAATAATTATCATCAATTAACACAAATAAATGTAAGTACATTAAGTACTTGCTTTGCATTGACAAATCCCTAATGAACCTCATAACTTTACGCCTTACTGAATTACTGAAACCTATTATAATGTACGTAGTAATATAATAATACAATTCAAAGGTTTCGTGATACCCCTCTGCATTTAATTTAATAGGTGTGTGTAAAATATTCACGGTAATAATTACGTTTTTGTTCGTGAAATTATATCGCGCTGGTGTATTTGGTGTTGAAATAGAAATTAATTATTTGACAAACTGTATTCCCAGCCTCGTAAACATAATTGTTATTAAACTGTAATATGATTTTCATATTATATGTTAAAGCTATTCTATTTGAACGTGTATTGCTTGATAATGATGTTATTCTAGGAGATTATTTGCCAAGTTTTCGATAGTTAGATAAAGATATATATTTGAATTTGACTTTGATTATTTCAATAACTGTTTCTTAAATTGAATTTGGAGTTATTAGTATTTTTAATAAGTTTAATTGGTCAATAATGTTTAATTCTAATGTTAGTAAAAATATAATTTTAAAACATATAATACTTACATTTTGAACCTCCAATCAATAGAACTGAACGGAGATACTCTACATACGAAAACGATCCCTAATGACCTTGTATGAGATCGTTAGGAAAATTTATAATGTTCCTACGGGTAATAATAGCTCTATGAATGTAACTGTCGACAGTTCGAATAAAGAAAAATGTATAAATGTATCTTAAAATGATTCTTTATATTTGCGAAATCAAAATTGTATATTACCGTGTATAAATATCGGCACGGATGTTTAGCGCTGGTCAAGAATAGCTGCGCATCGGTAGAATCGCGCTCGTAATTGACGTATTGGTGCGAGAAAAACAACACTACTGGGGAACCAATCAACGCTCGCGCACCCGACGATTACGCGCCCCGCGCGCCGCGCCGTCCCCTCGCTACCTTATTTTTGACTTCTGCACAGGTTTCGTTCAGCGCTAAAGATTCGTGCCGTAAAGATTTTTGTGTATAAAAATGTGTGTATATAAAAGGATAGAAGAAACAAACTATATTCAACATAAATAGATATAAATGCATTAAAATGCTTATAAATATAAACTTAAGATTTTGTAATTAGGTAGACACTATATTTATTTAGTATTATGAAGAAGAAGAAAGTTTTAAAACAACAATATGTGAATATGTGAAAAACAAAGCTAGAGCTCAGGCATATCCACTCTTAAACCTACGTTCAATAATTTCAATCAAATTCACTCGCATTCATCATTCGGGGATGATATTATGGTCAATAGTAATAACTAATATATTTAGAAGAGATTTATGAACCACGTCATAGATAAATTCAATTAGGTAGCTAACCAGCAATCAGAACATTACTATCGAATCCAATTTAAAATCAATTACCTGAGGTTATTACTGAACGAATTTGGACCATAATGCCGCTTTTACAGACTTGGGTGATTCAAAAGTTGATGAATGAAGTTAAAGCTTCGTGGGAACTGAATGGGTCGGTTGTCGAATGCTCTTTCTTACGTCAAAGTTCACCTATTGAATAATTAAAATTGCTTTTCATAATAATACAAACACGAAAAGTAACTTTATCGCTTAGACTTTTGTATCTTTTGTAAAAAATTCGTAGAAATTTGTGCAAACTATTGTAAATTTAAAATGGGTTTGGAATAAAAAGATCCTTTTAATTTTAATCTAGGCGAGTAAAAAATCCACTTCACATTATTAAGCAAAAAATGAAGATTCGTAAAAATCTCAAAACCTGATTTACATTTCACTTTAAATTTTTTCATATTTAATTACATCACACTGAAAGTAAAATTCAATTATGTTTTCAGTCCTTATTATCCTGCCTCTCTAAAATATATGGAACTTTTCATTAAAGTGACAA
>JADANM010005989.1:2929258-2939429 GCA_026213755.1 Eurema hecabe | reverse complement strand
AAATATAGATATATTAAAAATATGTATATTATGCAACTATGACTAAAAGAACAATAAGATTTAATAATATCCACGACAATCTTCTTCATTGATTTATAGTAAAACGCCGAAACGACACAACTTATTTTAACTACCCATAGTTTATTAACAGAAGTCACGTTATTAACTGAAGAGATTGTTATGAAGAATAAATAGTGTATTTATTGTTATTATTGAACTAAATTTGACCAGTTAATATCAGATTTAGACAAATCGTAACTAATATATTAAATGCGAAAGTTTTAAAGGATGTATGGACGAGATATTGCTGAATATTACTTAACTTAAATCGATAGTTTTATATCGTGGCATAGCCAAAAAAGCATGTTAATCTCCGGAACGCGCCTAATATAATGCGCGTCACGAATCTTCCGCGCTGAACGAAACCTGCGCAGAAGTCAAAAATAAGATATCGAGGTAAGGCGCGCGGGGCGCGTGATCGTCGGGTGCGCGAGCGTTGATTGGTTGTCCCAGTCGTGTTGTCTTTCTCGCACCAATACGTCAATTACGAGCGCGATTCTACCGATGCGCAGCTATTCTCGTCCAGCGCTAAACATAAATCACGCGTACTATACACACTGCGTACTTACAATGAGGTTTAGACGCTTATGTTTTCACGTGTTGTTAAATATGATCCATAATACACGCCCAAAGGTAGTCATTAAAGTTTGACAAGAGTCGTATTTATCGCTCCTTTGTATTGAGACATAAATCACCCGCGACCATTAGTGTTACACAATGTTAATATGCAATTAATTGAACAATTTATTCATAACTCAATTAAAAAATATTTTAATACTAATCGACTTTCAAACCTAAGTAATTAAAGCCGTAATGTATATTTAAAAATCGTTGTAGACTTTGTATACCTACAATAGTATAACATATACGTAGTTGCCAAATAATTAATGACATAGTGGTCTTTCTTAAATTAAGTCTATAAAAAGTTCATAATAATTAGCACATTTACAAACAATAGAGGTTAAGTTGAAAAACATTGAATCATTTTATTTTACATAAATCGTCTACAAAATAAGCATAAGTAGTTCATCTTTAAATGGTATAGTACTTCTGTTTAAAGTGACGATTTTCATGCTATTTTATTTTTCATGGTATTTTATCATAAAAAACTCGGCGAATCACTATTCAATAAGACACATGCTTAATTGGAAGTAAATCCGCGGTGCACGGTAAGTAATAAACGACACAAATGCAATAAACACAGATAAACTTAAAAAATAGATTGATGTATTGATAAGAAACTCTGACAAACTCAGTTTGACTCACTCGAACCTTCGACTCGCATAAAATAAAATTAGTAATGATTGTCATACATATAATTAACCTTAGATAACAATAAAAACAGTAAGTAGTCAATATTGTAATTGTTATAGCAAATTTAGAGCACGCATATTAAACGTGCACGTTGATTGGGCTCGGTCGTAAATAATTAAGCAATGGCAACGTTAATTACAATTTCAAATAGCAAATTGGAAGCAATTGAATAATATTGATAGATAATTAGAGAAACATACTTCACGTTTGTCATAAAAGTGAGCTATGAACTAAAACGCGGCGTGACTGATCTGTAGCGGTGTAATTATTGAGTTCTTTTTTGTTGTGAAATAACTGCGAATCGACTACAAAGGCTTTCTGCTAATGAATTCAAGGACATACCTTGACCATTCGCTCGATAAGGAATGGATCATAGGTTTTATGTGACCAAAAGGCCTTTGTATCATATGATATTTTTTTTTTTTAAGTAAAACAGGTTAGCGCTTGACCACTACTCACCTGATGTTAAGTGAAGTTGTGGTCTAAGATGGAGCGCGCGTACCTGTGAGGTAACTGTTCACTCTCCACTTGAAGATCCCCAGGTTGTAGGTATCGGGGAACACAGACTCCGGCGGGGGTTCCACAGTTTTGCAGTACGCACTAAAAACGTCGAAGCAAAACGTTTCTATACGTTTACGATAACGATAATAGTTTCGACGTAAAAGAAAAGGACCTCATAATATGTGTGCCATAATATTGGCTTGTCAGTAACTTACAAAGGTTGTTGAACTCTTATAAAGTTACATTGTAATGTATCTATCGAATCATCCGAGCTACGTGGATGGTTTGCCTCTCATCTTACCCGACAATAGCTGTTACACAATCTGCCTAAAATATTCCGTGCTCATACTCCTTTAATAACTAAACCGTAGTGAGTTCTGTGTAGTGTATCGGAGGGCCCCTGTTGTGAAGCGAATCACGTATCAAATGTTTGTGACAAGTCTACGCTTACGGGCGACTGAGTTTTCCGATCAATTGATACAGATTTTAGACGGTGCTGTTATAAAATATTTATTACTCTACCTCCAACGAATGCTGTTGATCCAACAGAGTGTATTCGGATATGTACCTATTAGCTAACTAAACAAAGACCCATTTATAGATTTGAACAGAGTTCAAATTTATGTATGAAATTGGTGTTCCGTGTTATTTTGCATATTTTGAAATCAATTAGCATTCAATTTTTAATACGTTTTGTTCAGATTGAACATTCGGCCAAAATGGAATCCATTATAATGTCTGACAATGTTGTGCATTTAGTTATGAATTTTTATTAACATTTACTTACTTAGCATATTCTTTACTAACAAAATTTATATTTTACTTCAGCTATAATTAATTTGTCATACAATAAATTTTGGTGGTGGTAGTAAGATTAGGTATGTGTTAGTCCTAATTGTCAAGAATATTAAAAGCTAGCAAACCTAGCACTAAAGCTTCATGAAGGCACCTATCGCTAGGCAAATAACAATGCAATAAAAAATCTAATTCCAATAATATCAATTTATTACTGTTCACAAATCACCCGAAAGTCCAGGGTAATAAAGATTTACGTAGCGAATTTAAAAAACGGCCCGCCTGTCGGGCGCACTGCTCGCTTTCACTTCTAATAAACTATATTGCTCCATACATTATGTTACATTTGTCTTTGTTACTTTGTATAATTCTACACGAAATTGAGATAAGAAAAAATCGGAACAAATGGGTCTAATGTTTAAAAATATATCCATAAGTCATATAAATAACATTTGTATCCATTTAGCCTTCAAAAAGAGTTAAATAAAATACTAAAATAGTAATTAGTACTATATAGTAATTATTATTTCTGTATGCAAATTCAGTCGGAGGAAGTTACTGAATAACGTTAATTTCGCTATTCTTCCATTCTCCAGACACGGAAATACTTGTTTCAGATTCCAGTACTATTCACTAATTATGCTATAAATCTATCGCGTATATCTTAACGTGATAAATATTATATTAAGATATTATGATCTAATTTGAATACAATCGGAATCCAGTACGACAAACCATTTCCTGAACTATAAACGAAATCACGATTTCTCTATTGGATAAACATAGGTACATAGGTGTAATAGACGTATAACGCAAACTGACTGATAGTCCCCTAATTATAATCGGTCTGCCGTAAGTGAAGCCAAAACTGTATCTTAGAGAATATAAAATATCACGGTTATTGTAGTGTGTTTGATTAATAAGTATGGCAATATTAATCGCCATAGATAATGATTTATAACCATAAACATCAATGTTAAGTTATGCCGAATGTCATGAGTTGTAAACTGTCAGTAGTGCGTCCGGGAGCGGCGCCTGTGCGAGTTGTGCGCACTGATTGTTAGGAATGCAACATGGAATATTGATAATTAACTTAATCTTGATGATTCTCTAACATTTATATAGGTATGTAAGTGTAAAAAGCACGTTCTTATACTCGGTGATACGCACACAAGCCCACCGCTGCTATAAAAATTTACGAAAAACATACGAATTTTGATGCCTAGAAGTGACGACGATCTATTTATTTAGCCAAAATTGTCTAGGTTAAAATGGTTTCACTTTGCGTGCTCATACTGCGGTTCTAGGTTATTATTATTCTATGGTAGGTATAATCTTAGTAAACATTATAATTATTGTGCTATATTTATTCGTGTTCGTGAGTTGTTCTTCAACTAAATTCTTCGTACAACCTTTAATATTTTCGACGTCAATCAAGAATGATATTTAAAATTTTATTAAAGTAATTTGTATCAATTAAGCTATTATGCGAAATGTATCTATTCAAATATTATATTCGTTAACAAAGAAGATTTTATTGCTCTTTGACTGATTGATTATAATAAATATTCGCATATAATTTATTGTAACAAACAAATCATGCTTTCGTTACGTAATGTATTAAATAAATTAGAAAAAACACTACTATATTTTAATAGAATAGTTTTAATGTTTTATACATAATAATATATTTTTCTATGACATAAAACTTGTCTACGATTAAACAAAATAGTGTCCTGTCAATTACCTCGTATAACTTTTAAATATAATGTCTGCTAGTAAATTAGCTTGAAATTGATTTTATACATAGATAAAGGTAAATTTTATGATAATATCGTCTATCGTCAATTAGTGAACATTTGCACCAGCCTACGCAAAGCGTGAAATTGGTAAGGACATAATTACAGTTTTGATATAATGACTTTTAATTAGAGTACGAACTCACCAGAAAAATAGGAACTTGTCTCTCCGTAATAACGTCAATGAGGATTACCAATAGGTTATTTGATTGTAAAACATGTTGAAAACGTTTTTCTGCATAGGTACTATGAATAAAATATCATGAAACTACTAATACCTTTTTTGGCAAATATATAACGGATAACTTTTCCTTTTTGAAACTATACCCTGATCCCAGAAAGATACTAATATATTTTTCGCAAAAGGCAGTTGTATTAGCGCTGTATTAATCGGTACGCTAAAATAGATCATGGAACTCTATTGTAATGTTTCTATTCAATTATACGATATAATAGAGGATCTTCGCATGTCGGCTAATGCAACCAAAGGTTATAATGCAATGCAATTGAGTTTGATAAACACGCCGTGTTTACCTACGCGTATGAATTCCCGCTACGCTCTATCATCGAATTTCCTACAATCGATAAACCCTTTTACGCAAATAGCGTATTGAGTATTCAACTATGTCCCTATAATATCACCGTTTTCGCCATATGCCGGTTAAATGGGATAGATCAGGTAACACCGTGCGTTGCTTGAATGTAATCGTTGGCTCCGAAAGTTTTTTGATAGATAGTTTACGCGTATCAGACAAAAATTATGAGCCACTTACTTTGATGACATATAGCTGAATAGCGCGCTTCTCACTGATTCAAATATTTATATGACGCGTCTATTTGAACTAGCTTGCATAGTAATGTAACGAATTGAATGTGAAGCAGACAATACTTCTAACAAAGGCGGTCGTTAGATAATGTTTGGGTAAACAAAGCTCCTTCCTATATTTGGTTGTTAGCAGACTGACGTTCCAATTCAGTCGTACAGGCATTTGCTTACCCGCCGGCATAATGCAATGATATCAACAGTGAGCGTTGCGAGCCTGCTACTGTTTAGTGTTTATCAAGCCACAGATCAATGGGCAGATGTGATACGGGAGATGAAGTGGTCGCAACTTTGATTGAAAGGAAACGTCGTAATTAGCAACTAGTCCATTATGATCAGTTTAAGAAATAAAAGGAACCGTGATACCAATATATTTTTGTTATCATACCCAATATATTACAAATTGTTTCGTATCACAATAAATGTAAGTCGAAACCTCATTAATGATATTAACAATGCGAACCTTACCTATTCAAATCACCTATTAGTATAATAAGAATAAAATATTAAAACATCTTTCTTTTAGTCAGATACAAATAATTCTAAATTTAACAATTCATGAATGTTGCCATTCTATACGTATATAAAATTTGCGTATAAAATCACACAAAATATTAAAGTATTAGTCTTTGAGTATTGTACTGACCATTTGCGGACCGAGTTCCCCGGAGAGCCGTGAACATAATGCGCAAAACGGCGCATAGTTAAAGGAAAATTGGAGTGGAACATTGTCTTCCGATTAGATTTTATATTCTCATATCGACCTAGGCTTTAGCCTTTTGCTACGGATGGCAGATTGTATCGATTTAATGCCTCGACTTATTGGTACCTATTTAGATACATCTAATAGTTTAAGTTAGAAATTCGAAAGTACTATTTGTTTGTCTGTTACACTTTCATTTCTAAGCAACTGTTTTTATTTCGTTATAGAGAGAGTATTAGCTAAGAAAATGACATAAATTCAACGAAATTAAATATCGAACACAAGCTATTTGAATTAGGTACTATAATATTATAATACTATGTACTTGAATAATGAGTTTCTTTGTAACTTAATATTGGGAAATAGTATGTCTCATACATACTATTTCCCAATATTAAGTTCGGCGAAGTTAAAATCTTTTCAGCAAAAAACAAGCTAAATTACGAGCTAATTCCGACCATCTTGCGATCGTTGCTAAACTTTTATAATCTAGCTATATAAATCAAACTTCTTACAATTTCATACAGCCAGTTTTCTAATCATTTTTATTTTATACGGCAGTTTATTTTTATGAGGACGTTAGAACAATAGTTAAAAAGGTTCTCCGTCTTTATATACCGGGATTTACTTAGTCTGAAGTCGGCAGACGGCCTTATAGCACGTAAGACAATAAAAAATAAGTCCCGTTGAGATTGTCGGATAACGTATAAAATTCCATTTACTATTTGTCCCGTAGACTGTCAATGACCGCTACTATGGTCAAGATAGCACCAAAATTATTTCTACACCAAAACTTTGAATTAAGCGGAGCTAAAACTTTAAAGACGACGAAAATATAAAGAACGATTGACATTTATTAATTATTAATCATTACTAGCTTAGTTTAAACGCGAATATTTTTTGTTCGAATATAATTAATACAAGTACTGCATATAACGGATATCTTTTAGTTTGTGTAGGTATATTTAACAATCAGAAATTACATTGCAACGAATAAACATAATATTGGTGCAGTAGCACGAAACACAAGAAAACAATTTTGACTCGTGTGATATAGATAATAATTAATTGTAATAATTCTGCAATTTATATCTGTTTATGTATCTTATAATAATGCATATTATGTTTTCACTAAATGAGTATAGTTGTAATAATTATAATGCTTCTATAATTGACGAATTATTGCTAAATATTGTGTCTGTGGCAAATGTCATGATTTGAATGTTTTGTCTCGCTCACTCACTTGTCACCGCGGTTTTTATATCCCATCCCATCTAGAACTAACTATTCAAAACGTACTAACAGAAATGTTAAATAAAAGGGAATCTTGTGAGATATATTATTATGATATATAGTAAATTTATTGAACATTTGTGATATAATAGGAAAGCGGGCTATAGACTGCCTTATATCACATATTGACGATAGATATTATTTGAAATACATAAACATTTAAAAAGCAAATATGAAATACGAAATTCCTATTTTTATTGTGTCTGTGGCAAATGTCATGATTTGAATGTTTTGTCTCGCTCACTCACTTGTCACCGCGGTTTTTGAAGAAAAAGCGGGAGCGTCACTCGTAAAACAGAAAATGATTGTATTCTATATGATAAATGTGTTAAATAAAATATAATAGTTAAAGTTCTGCCGTGTCAAAGAAAAGTGATTGTATTCTATAAGATAAATGTGTTAAATAAATATAATAGTATAATGTTATTTATTACAATTATTTACTTCTAATTAACAAAACTTGTAAAACAAATTACTTCTAACATAAGCTAAATGCAGCGCGTGCGATGCGCGTCGGGATTCGGGAAGCGACTGACGCGCCCCCTTGTGGCGTCGAGTGACCTCACCTCTATTACGCGCGCTTTCGAGTGTTTTATATTTATGTGGCGTTATAATAGTTAAAGTTTGGTTGTTTTAGCTCAGAAGCGGGACACACTAACATTAGATATTGTTGGTGTATTCTTGCCCACAGTAGTGAGGCATTCTTCAGAACAAACTTACCAAGCATGGAAAAGCGTATTATACAATAAATGAATGAATATATGGAAGACAAGAACTTGGAATGACATTTCTTAACGCTTGTTTGACGGTAACCCTTTTTTATGTTAAATAATGTACCTAATGCTCGAGTTGTTATTTATATTTCTAATTGGAATTGCATCTTCTTATTTTTGGAAGAGCAACTGTCAGAGTTTCTTGCCGGTTCTTATCTTTAGAAGCTGCCTTCCGAAAGGGTGGTAAATGTTTTGTGGTATCGTGCCGATTCCGATGGCCCGATTCTAAAGTGTTATGTGAATAAAGATATGTTTGGAATTGACTTTGACCAAAAATAAAACGAGCTCGATCGCGAGGCTCGGTTACGTTTCAGCAAACACGAGCTGCAAGACGCATCGCCGCGTGCTACGAAAGTCGAGAGTCGAGACGTTGCGGTGGCTCGCGAGGCGGCGACGCGATCACCGTTCCGGGCTCCGGCGCCTTACTCCAATGTCAAGGGAGGAGAACACAGGTTTACAATTAATGAACTCGAGGTATTTTAAAAGCCAATATTTATTTATCGATTAATTTATTGATGTAATTAAGGATGTTTAAAAGTCTGGGGTGCAAGATGGGTTTCATGCACTCAGTAACGATATTCCTGGATTTGATCCACTTTTGAAAGGGCAATTCATTGACGTTTAGATTCACAAAGTTGAAGAGTGTGCGTATATAATTATTATATGGTTGGGACGAAAAGCATATGATACATTATAAAATTACAGGAGTCATTCCCATCTAGAACTAACTATGCAAAAGTTACTAACAGAAATGTTAATTAAAAGGGAATCTTGTGAGATATATTATTATGATATAGTAAATTAATTGAATATTTGTGATATAATAGGAAAGCGGGCTATAGGTATACTGCCTTATATTACATATTGACGATAGATATTATTTGAAATAAATAAACATTTAAAATGCAAATACGAAATTCCTATTTTTATTTTATATTAGTGATCCGCCCCGGCTTTGCTCGCATATATTACGAGATGTAAGCTATCCTATCTTTTAAGTTGGATCAAACTAACTAAAACTTGGATTAAACACACGGTGTGCAAATTTAATTTAAAATCGGTTCAGTAGTTTAGCAGTCAATCGCAAACAAACAACGTGATATTATGTGTTACATATAAATAACATAATATCACGATTTAAAATTGATACTTGATAGTGTTCTAGATGTATTTTGTATTTTATTTGAAATATTGAGTATTTTTAAAATACGTAATGGTTTTTACCCTATACATATAAATAAATAAAATAAAATAAATATAAGAACAAACTGAGTATTCGTAATCGTAGTGTTGCCATTGTCAACTAGTACAATAATGTCTTGAACAGGTATCCAAATGAAAAAATACTCTTCCTTAAATCTAATACTTGCTTACGCTTACTCGGTGGAACGATTATGAGGCCCCGCGTATGGGAACATGAAAGATTAACTTTGGGAACAAATAATATATTTTATAATAAGTAAAATAAGAATAAGTGCTTATGCTTGACAAGTTCATAATAATAATAATAAGGTATTTTATTTTCAAAAGCTATTTTGAAAGTACGTATTTCGCATTTTGTATTTAAAATATTTTGTATTCCTATTTGAAATAGTGCTAGGAACAATGCATTTGCGTTTTGTATTTAAATACTAAACTATTTTTCACATCTCTGGCGGGCATACGGCATTTGAGTGCCTAAGACGAAATTAAAAAAAAATGAAACTGTATTCTATAAGATAAATGTGTTAAATAAATATTATAGTTAAAGCTTGGTTGTTTTATAATATACAACAAAATTAATGAAACAAGTACCTATGAATTCCCACTTTGACTCATTAGGCATTTTTCCAAGTATCATGTGCGCATTATTGTATTGCTTTTATATTCAATACGTAATATATCTGTTTTATTCCCCAATACGAATAATAGCAAGCACATTTCATCATGAATCATTACGCAAATGTCAAATGTAGCTTTGATTTATAGTGCCGAAGTATTTCAATTACTTCAAAATAATTTCATTCATACTACCGAAATACATATTCGCGTATTTGTTAATACAAAATACGTATATGAAAAATATTGGTTTAAATGAATGGTTTTGTGTGCATCGATTCACGGAAAATGA
>JADANM010005989.1:2893262-2907344 GCA_026213755.1 Eurema hecabe | reverse complement strand
AGCATCCATATCCAGTCGTGGCGACAGATTGCATTGTCAGTGGTGTCCGCGAAATCGCTCTGTGACAAATGGAATAAGAGGATTGCGGACTTCGAGGTATGGCCACTGTGCCATGCAATACGGCTTGTTTTTGTTATAACACTATATGTTTTAACTGACTTCAATAAAGGGGAGGTTTCTCAATTCGACTGTATATATGGTTTTTTATTTGATGTCGGTATATGCAGTGATTTTCAGCTTATAACTAGAGTTATAATGTTTTATGGTGTATGATTTTTTTAAGCATAAGTAAGATTATGTAAAACAAGTTATAATATAGTATTATTTTTAAATGTTTCTTTAACTTTATTATCATATCAATTGAAGTAACATGATTTTTTTAAACAATTTAATATACACAAACAAGAAATAAAGGTTCATGCATTATAATTTAAATTCTCGATATGCAGGTGCCATAAATACATTAAAATTCAAATATCAATACGGTTAAAATACACAAGCAATACAATGTTTAATCCCTTAATACGCGTAACGCAAATGACTATAAAAATGAACAATACGATTCTGTACTTGCGCAAATAAACCTAATTGAAAAATATTTTCCCCGAGGCTGGCGCATAATTTTCCGTAATCAGTGGAGGTAGTGTTGATAGCCGGATTAAAAATAGAATTATCTACGGGTAAAGCAGCTAAGCAAATTAAATTATTTCATAAAACCTGCATCGCAACATTCGTTCGTGTCGAAATTGTTTTGTATATTTAATTTTCTAGAACGCTTTGTCGTGAATTGTTTTTATTTGAACTGTTTTATGCGGCCAATAAACTCTGAATTATATTTTTTATTTCTTTTTCTTATAAAAATAAAAACGACGAAATGTTTTGCATAATCCAATTAGTTTTCAGCAGACTATAAAATAAGTCTTCAATTAAAATAATAATGACTTTTTTATATTTGTTGAAGTAAATAAACTAATAAAAATAGATATATTATTCAAATAATATAATTAGAAAAAATGACAAAAATATATTCATTTCGTCTGTTGCCTATTCATTCTTTTATAAACCGATATATTATTTACTAGTGAATGGCAATAGTAGGTATATGTCCTTTTCATCATATTTTGAATGATACGACTATTCAATTGAATATAGTAATTGATGACGCATTGGCGGATCTGTCATTATTACCGACGTCACGAGGTCCATTGTTCGCGCTGTCAATTATCGTGTCAGCTTCAGGCCTACACATACAGCATTACACAGTCCTCCGGCTTATTATTGTTGCTTTGAATCATTACTAGGAGAGTCAGAACATGTCAATATAGCTGACTTACAAACTTTTGTGCTCCGACTATGAAATAACTACGATAGACATTTTGAAAATAAATCATATTCTTCTAAGAATGTCTTCTAAGGTGACAAAGGCATGTCGCTTGGTTGGATCAGCCTGTCTGGGACGGTACGAAACTTCCACAGAAAACCGACATCAGTAAATGATATGTGGAAGCATCGAAAGTGGGCCACTTTTCCCCATCCCACCCTTAATTCCCTTTTGTCACAACTCCTTTCTTTGATCATGTGAAGCACTTAGGGTTGCGTGTTTTCATGAGCGCGGATGGTCATTTATTATAAAGCGAGCCTCATGTTCAGTTGCCCGCAATTACATAAAAAAAATGCTATTTTGTCTTCTTACTATTTTAAAATATAATTAGAGCACTAGGTATTAAATTATCTAGCATACCTATAGGCGATAAAGCATCGGCGAATCCACCATTATCGACGTCACGGGGTCCATTGTTCGCGCTGTCCATTATCATGTCGGTGTCAGACCCAACACACACAGCATTACAAAATGTCCTCCAGCTTATTGCTTTGAATTAATTACTAGCTGAACCAGGCCATGTCAACAGCTGGCTTACTAACTCCCTTCCGCTTCGGCTATAGACTAATTACTTGGCCCAAACTTGCTCAAGATATCAATATTCTCGATACTTATTGATTTTGAATCCGCTTGTTGCCAAGTTATATTGAAATATGAGGTAATCAAAGCTGTTGTTGTATTGATACACTACGTATTCCAAGAACTTGGAATTATTTTTGAAGATTCAATATTTCGTGAACGAGTAAAGATAAAAAGCTCATTTTCCATTGTTGGAAAATAAGCATTGTATCTTTAATAAAATGGAACAAGTATTGTACTAGTTTAAAAAACTACGAGATAAAGTTTAAGAGAATTCAAAAGTACATAAAAGAAATTCATATCTCGAAGTGACAAAGCGACATACAATAATAGATAAATTGAAAACTGATCGGAACAGTGACTGCTCCGAATGAAGTAGTTTTTATTGAGAATTGAAACTTTTAAGTTTGTTCAAATAGCTTCGTTACAAAATACGACTTCCGCGTATCTTCCACTTTTTAGAAAATCGCCTACGTCTCCTTTTATGATTGTTCTTCTTTTATTGGAGTACTTTTGTTTCTTAAGTGAAATTTCCTGAAGAAATACGGGCTTTTGCTGTAAATCCGTACTTACTTCTGTGTCGTAAAAGTTATGGGAAAAAACTTATCTCACTCCCTTTTGCTTAAATACGAGGCAAATATCGTTTTTTATTTAAAGTTCGCGGTTCAAGCGAATTATAAACCGTTAACTTAAGCGTCATGAACGTTAACAATTAACTCTTAAAATTCGAATTACCATCAATGTTGTTCCATAAAAATTTAAATATTTGAAAGGCTTGCACTCACGCTAGTTATAAATATAGCGAGCGAGTCATGTAGCTTGGGCTTTGCATAACCGGGGAGTGAATTACTAATAAGATTAGCATAATTGCACGTACATCACGCTAGCCCGCAGTTTTTACAATCGCCAATCGTTAGGCGTTTTAAAAAATACATTCTACTAACTGATTTAATGTAATTTTTAAAAGCTTTAGTCACTGGTATCAACTTACAGCTTAAACAAGGAGAAAAGAAGCAACAAATATAGTTATATATATTAAAGTAAACTTATAATCAAAAAGTATGAATTCAGTTTTGATATAAACAAACTTTATGTAACGATGGTAGAATAAATTGTCTTATACAAACATATTTAACGACTTTTATGATATGTTGTAAACTGAGTTCTTATATTTAAAATTCAACAAATAATATAAGTGACGTAAATTAAATACGAGCTAAACTTAAGATTTCAATTATTTTAGGGTTAAAAATTTGTAAGATAGATTTAAATAATAAACGTAAGCAATATAGTATATATATTATAGGGTAGATATTTTAAATGTATCTTACAAATGTGTTCTAATTCTAAATTACATCGCCGTTCTATACAAAAAGTTCACCTCGAATAAACCTTTTGAACATTTTCATATTTTATTTAGGTGAATACACTGATGTAATTGCTTTAAGTGTTCGAGCGTGCGTATTATGGAAATGCTGCTTGTAACATGTAATACTTTGTGAGACTTACATCGAAGCGCAGCGTATCTGTTAGCTAAACATTCATTTAAATGCTTAGCTTCGTTAATTGTGGACGACCCCTTGGCGCAATCGTAGCACAACTGCTTTCTGCGCGAAGGGTCGTGGGTTTGATCCCCACTGGTCTGGGTGTTGCTATATATTGTATTTTTTTTTCTGGGGATTTTTTTTTTTATAATATAAGAGGGGAGACGAGCTGGACGCCCTCCTGATGGTAAGAGTAACGCCAGCCCATAGCCAATGCAGTGCTACCCGGAACTTTGCTATAAAGCCCAACTCCGGGCAGGGGTATGTATGTATTTACGAGAGAAAAGTATGTATATGTAATTTATTGCATTATAGTTGCCATAACACAAGCTTCTGCTTAGCTTGGAACTAGATGGCGCTGTGTATAAATATCCTGAATTATTATTATTATTAATTGCTTAATTAGTACAAGAAAAATAATGGGCTATATAAACGTACTTAAGAAACCTAACGTTTCGTCTTTACTTAATTTGTTGTTGAAGAGGGCTCATCTACAGTAATAGTAAGACTACTTACTCTCATAAATGCAAATCTACATGCTTCGCAAATGTGTTACCGTCCTTTAACAAAGATAAGAAGAAAAGGATTTATGAAACAATGTAATGTGTGTGTATGATCTGTATATTGTGTATTAATTAGTAATAAGTTGCATTTCACCACCCGCTTTACTTTAGAGATAAGACTGCCTGCATAATAAATAAATTTTAAGTAATAAATAATATTTCAGGACATTTATACACAGCGCCATCTAGTCCCACCTAAGCAGAACTTGTGTTATGGTAAATAGATAACGGAATAAATTACTTATACATACTTTTCTTTTGTAAATATATACATGTAATACTTAGCAGATATACAACATAAGAGATATACTTATAAGATTAAGATTATTTAATTAGTTGTGTAATGTTATGTATTATGTAACAATAAATAAATAAATAATGGGTCAGTAAAGAAAAGGAAAAGGCCCTTCACTGTTCCCATTTACCGAACGAAACGCAATACCTCTAACGAGATTACATGACGTCTTTTTTCTCTAAGGGTAGTACAAAACATCACCTAATAAATATGAAAATGCAATATTATTTTCCTATAGGTACCGTCCGCTAGCCGAAGTATTACGTTAATATCATAAATTTATCTATTAAGACCCTGATATCGCTATTGAAAGCGCAATGCTTTAATAATAGTTGAAAATATTATGTAGACGTAAATTCTCCCAAAGTAAATATTCAACAAGAGGATGTCCAGAAAATCATATTTTGCAAGTATATTTAGAAATATAGTAAATATGTATTTTTTAACAAATTTATTTAATGAACATATCCATTCAGTCTTATGATTAGGGAATCAGATATAATTGGCGTTTATAAATTAAAGAAGGGTCTTTAATTTATAAACGCCAATTATATCTGTAAAGTCAAAAATGGGTGACTAATATAGGTCTAATTGCACACACCTGTTCAAAAAAGAGTCGTACTCAAAACTAACAGGTATTTCTATTGTTTTAAATACTAAAACACTGCAAAAACTTTTTTATCTTTTTATGATTAATAGAGACCGCTATTTATCATAAAAAAACAAAACTATATAACTTTAAGACATTAAGGTAATCAACAGTATATCGAGGTTCCTCCCTTTGATTCAAATGACAGTTACATCCACAATTGAAACAACGATCTAAAATATTAATATATAAATAGTAACTCTTTCATGCAAAACCTACCGAATGAATTAACTAAGATTAAGGATGCGGATTTAAATTATTATATTGCGGTTAGACTGCGGGACGCAGTTAGTATATTAAAATAAGTAATATGTTAATAGCATAAATAGTATAGTCAATATAAATTAATATTAATATCCTCGCAAGTTCAGAATCGTGGTGACGCTACAGCATCCGTATTGGGTTCGAGTTTGTTCCGCGCAATATAGTGATATTGTTTTTGGTATTGAAAGTGGGATCAAATAGTATCGTTTCAGTTTCCCGCTATCCTGTTTGCGTGCTGTCTCTTGTTTTAGGCTTTTATACTCTCAATATAGCTTCCCAGTATAACGTTTAAAAATCGAACAAAAGCTTATTGTACATTATGTGTATTGATTACTTTATCAGCTAAGAATATTTTTTACGTTTTTTTTTAAGTAATAAAAAATGTATATTATAAATGAATAAGCTGTTAACTCTTCAGTCGTAATCGGTTTACTTTAAAAGTCAAACAGAAATACCGGCGCATTGTGAAAAAACAAATTCGGTCAATTGAATGATAAGTTTTATCAGAGCTTAAATGTAGCAAGAAAACGATGTATCAGTTTTTTCATGAGTATTCGTAGAAACCAACGAAAAAACAACAATTTCCGCCGAAATTGCTCCTCTCGCACATATAGACACATTTTCCGCGCATTTAACATGTCCTATTACCGGTCCGTTAATATTTTCTCAGTATAAGCAATTAATGTTACAATCCCTATCTGCCCACATATATTATACTTATCTAAACAATCAGTGATTTATTTCTTTCGGTACGATTGTTCCGCAGACGATAATAACAAATAAATGTACGATCAATTTATCCACGTAACTGTAATTTGGAGATAAAATCTCAGTCAATCTTAGCGCTGATAAAGAAAGATTGGGAGGCAAATTAATTCTGACGTTGCTTCGTCGTTCGGCTTACGTAACATTAATGAACAAAATAAACTTGCGAGACGTTTTCTTTTCTTATCATTATTCATTAAACTTAAGCATATAAATAAAGCGAAGAAGCCTGTGTTGCGAAGATTGAAAAACAGAAAATTATATCAGTCTCAAAAAATATCAAAAGCGTCAGTAATAGAACATAATTACAGAACAAACCAAAAAATAACTGTAGATCTTAGCAATATTCAACTTAATTCAGGATTATAAAATAGCAAATGGATCATTTGCTATTTTAGTGCGGCAAAAACGTTATAGACGGGACGAGACCGATACTTTGCGGCATGACATTTGGAATTATTCAGCCGTGAAATTACACAGAACCCTGAACACCTCTATCAGAATTTATGTTCTCAGTAGATTGTAAAGGTCTAATACTGGGCCTATGATATCTTGGACTGGACCCTCATTAATTGGGCAATCATGTCTCACTATATTTTCTGTGGTTTTACTGGTCTAAATAGTTTGTACTGAATTTCAGCCATATGGTAAAACGCCTTAGTATTTGTGTAGTAAAACGATGAGAAGTAATCAACTTAATTTAATTTACGGAGACATATAAAACATTTTATTAGGTAGTCTGTGAAAGCTTTGAGTTAAATTGGTATAAACTATTAATATCGGTTATATTGAAATCCACGAGAGCGGCTACAATATAGACATACACATGTAGTACTTATTTAAATAGTACTGATGTAAGCCTACTTCCAAAATAAGCTACGTGAGTACATAAATATTTATTATAAACGTCGAGTAAGACGAAAACTCGAAACTTTACTATATGAATATTCACACGTTTCAACACTTCGTTAGACAACAACTACGCTTTATTATTCAGATGACAACAAAATTAAGATTAAGTTAGTTTTATACAAATTAGAATTGACGAGTTTCTCTTATTGGTAGAGTCGCAAGAGATTCAATGTTAGCTTCGAATATAATTTCGAGTCTTAATATTTATTTCGTAGAGATTATTTAAGGTTAATTTTAGTTATATTTTTATACCTTTGTCAAAATAAACAATTTTTGTGATCCGGCTCGAAGGACCATTTTAAAGGTTTTAAAGCATTGCTTTTTCATTATTGTAAGTGTGAGTTAAAATATATGAATCGGGTAAAAGCGTCTACTAACTATATTCGTTTTCAAAACTTAGTACAAATATATTTAGCAATCATAAAAAAAATACTTTTCTTTATATTGGAATGTATATCCTTAGGTCGCTGGTTCAAATCCGGCTCGAAAGACCAATTTATCTATAAAATCCACGTATCGAACATATATTACAACAGTACTTTTCAATGGACTCTATTCTTGAAATATCGTTACGTTAACAAAATAGTATTATTATACTAGCAAAGTCTACCCGTAATACTTAAGTATATTTACAAATACTATATTTGTAAATAAGGTCGGTTACAAGCAATAAATAACGGCAATTGTGATGTTTTTTCTCGTATCGCGAGCTGAGCGGGTAATGCGACGGGCCATTAAAACAACATAAATAAAACGTGTCTATATCGGGCCCCGTTGTAGGTAAATAGCGAGATGCAATCTCCGTACCACGTACATTTTCCAACAAAATTGTAACCAGTTGATTGCTGAGGATATTATGATAATATTTCACGTTTTATTTAGAGTTTGATGGTATTGAAATAACTTTAAATTCTTTTAGAAATAATAATAGCTTAAACTGCGTCATAAAATTTTATTATAATCTAGCTGGCTCCATGTCTCTTCGTTCGCGATGTACCTTTCCTACCATACACTACTTTTTACCAGACACCTTCCCCCCTCCGGTAAGTAAATATTCCAAATCAGGTCCGGTCATCTTAAAATAATTCCAAACCAGGTCAGCTGTTATCGAATGCACGAGAAAGGCGGCCATGAGAGAGGAGTGGCGTCGTGCTGTTAAGCTTGCCACCAATACCTGAATAATGACCACGTCCGCTCTGTCAAGAGCGACAACGACTTGGAAGTTATCGAATTTATATTATAAGATTAGTTATAAAAAAGGATATTTCTTTAATTCAAACATAAGCTCTTCTTAACGCTCTGAAAGTAATAAAAAAAGTGCACTGCATTGTAGGTGGTCTTCTAATAAAGCTGAAACCTTGCTAAAACTGTAGCACAATTTCGTAGCAAATGACTGCTACGAGCGCATCTGACTGCTACGAGCTACGACAAACGTCATAAACTTTATCGCGACCACTTCGGTAGAAAGTGCACGAAGATAGTGTTTTTGTTTACACGAAGTGTCCCTTCTTAACTAGAGTCGCTGATTTTGTATACTAAAGTAAAGAGGTAAATAATTTACCAGAATCTTTTTCTGGTAAATTATTTACTTTTATTATAATGTTTTTTTTTGTTGTTAAATATCATTCGGGAAATTTAAAATACTTCGCTCACGTTTTATCATTGGAAATAGGCTTATATCGTTAAACAGTGTTCATTAACATGTATTTTAAAACAATTGAATCTTAAGCCAATAAACCAACAACATTTGGTGTGTAAATCTGTAGTTAATTATTTTACAGTGAATGTCAAGTCTTTGAACTTAAGGTGGTTTCGAGACGTTTACTTGGAGCGGGATATTATGAAGACTGATTTATTTCGTTATAACATGCGTCGGGGTGAAGCGTGCTCGCGTGTCACGGTACATTATGTTTTCAAAACGTCCGAAAGCTTTGTTTCTCCTTAACGTAGATTTTAACAAGGACGGTGTCAAGTGACACATTCTATTTTTATGTCATATGAATAATAGTATTCATTTTTCACTCGAACAATACTGTTTTCACTAGCAAACACTTGGCTGTAGCATACCTATGCAAAACTTGTCGCTTAGATACAGAGAAAATTGTTTGGAGTTCGCTGTATATTCCATTCAACAATTTTGTATATAGAGTTTTATTTTCTGTTTTTATCGTCGCAGTTGACATTTTGTTACAAAAGTTTAATATTTCGGTTCTCGTTTTCATGGCGTCGGTATGTGAAGGCTTTTGTTTTTGAAGTTTCAAGCGTGCGTTTCAAGTTTGTTCGTAATACATTAATATGGGGTAATTAAGCGTTCAAAATGGCGTGCAACTATTCATTAAGACTATCTGAGATATTTAAGGTAAAACTATGAGGTCCAAACAAAGGGACCTTTGTATCGCGTGAGGGCTATCGCGATCGACGCTAAAATAAACCAAATACTGGCAATTAAAAGTTTACGACGGAACCAGCATGCCCTTGTTATTTATAGTATCACATGAATAAAGTACGCTCTCGTTTTGAGTAACGTTTTATTTTCACCGTAAAATCGCCATTTGTTTTCACCAACAATCAGAAATAAAAGCGAACATTTCCCCATTAAACTTGTGACTGATCAATTCCCTGGTTCGTTATTTTATACAATATAAATCTATATATAAAGTTTATTATTTTTAAACGCAATATTATACAATGATAAAGATAAATCAGAACAATACGTTATGGATTCCATATTACGCAAAAAAAAATGTTTAAAGTTATATTCAAATCACCAGCTATGAACTCATTATTCTAATATCAAATAGAGCTGTCACCATGAATATAGATTGAAGCAAAACTATCAGAAATTGAATTGAAAACCGCACTTAATATAAAAATTTTCCTTAGCTATCTAAATTACATCAAAGAATTCAAACGGAGATGAAAGGATTCTCGCTTAATTGACTTTTCAAATCCGATATTAGATATAAGAGAACCGAAAGCAATCTCGACTCAAACCTGAATGGGACAAAGATCGATAGGTATTAACTGAGCAGAATAATAACGACTTTTTCGACGTTGCACGTGATTAAGGCTCTCCAGTCACCAACGCTCCGAGCACCTCGCAATATTAATAAGCTAAATGAATCTTCCTTACCGACTCATAAATAACATTGATGGTGGCAGCCAACAGTAACGAATGCCGTAAACATGAAGTTTATTACTGACGACTGCACGTGAAATATGAGCTTTTAATAAGAAAGTAGCGAAATGTTTTTAAACCGCCGGCGATGTCAACAATGTATCGACAGGACAAAGGAATATTAAAAACGTCAAGAGCAATTGGTATCTTCATTTCCATTCAATTTCATTGTTTTGTACATTTTTATTGTGAGTTCTTTCTAGGCTATCGGGTATTGTGTAGACGTGAGAGGGCCTCTATTGTGTACTTAAATCAACGAGGGCCCGTCGGTATGCTAAAGAGAAACAAAGCCTTTTTCTAAATCGGCCCGACGCTTTTAAAACAAGAGATTGCGTCGCTGAATTTCTTTCAAAGATTTAAAATGGAATATATGCGGAGTGTGACCTCAATAAAAAACGGCAGGGAATTTCTAGTCGAACATCAAAAATGCATCAAATTTAATTAAATGAACATGGAAATGAACAATTAATTATTATGTACATATTAATTTAGCTAATACGTTGTTGTTCATGTGCTGAGTAAATATTAAACATTTTCATTATTATAGTTGGTAATTAATACTTTTTATAACCTAAAAATGCGACTATAACACGTACCTTGAGTGTGCAACTAATTAACGTACTAGCCAATTATGACACTGAATTATGAGAATGCCATGTTGCGTGTTGTATGCTAGTATTCAGGTCACCCAACTTAAGACATTATTTACGCCAATGAAATACAAGCTCTATGTTGCAGAGTTAAAGTATATTTTTAAACATCAAGCCGAAAAGGTCACAAGAACTAAATCTTTCATATAGTGGTTAGGTAAATAGAAGTTATACGCTTTGAATGTGTATCATTGAACTATGGTATTAAGACGATATTTCACATACGTCTATCCATAAACTCGATAAGCAAAGTTTTGTAAATGCTTTATATTTTTATGTTCCATAAGCACGATTCTATAAACGAGAAAAATGCATCCACGCTACCAAACCTTATTAATAAATCACTGACTCTTAAATTATTAATTAATTCTTAAAATGAGAAATTTTAATTTCTCATTTTCTTGCCTTCACGCAAAGCCCATTTGCAACTCGATCGGTAATCAATTAACTAATCAAAGTTGAAAATAACGTTATAATAAACTGGTTCTATCGCACTGTTTCACTCGCCTTAAACTCGATATTTTAATATGTATTTTTAGGTCCTATATAAGTTGAACTTGTTTAATTAAGAAACATTTGTAGTTAGTTATTTACTTCGCAATATGTATTTATACAAAGTTTCATAGTACGTTTGTAGCTTCTCGCACCACGAACTATATATAACCACCCCTTTAACGACAATAGAGCAACCCTTATCTGAGCTATATCTGTACCAAATGTCACCACTATCTGCTCGTAGAATGTGTTCAAGCGTACATACAGAGAGAGAGAGTCTCTTTCGCGTTAATAATATTAGTATGTATAAATAATTAAACGTCATGTTTAATCAAGCCAGCAGCAAACTATACCATTTCGCGAAACAGGGGTGCAGTAATGGGAAACAGAAAACGTTTATAGGGACACTCGGTTAATTGAAGTGTCAATTCTACTAGCTAGTTGCTTTCATTTTGCCTTCATACTTTTAATGTATTTATGAAACGGGCGCGCCAATAACTGGTTTCATTTCATATTTCTCCGCGATATCGCAAGAAATGAGTTTGTCGTTTTAACATTTAAAACTAATTAATAGTAGCATAAAGTTTCTCATTATACTGTCGAATGTGAGAAATTTAATATAGCAAAATTGATTTAATGTGTCGGCGCGATGATTTCGGGAGCTACTCAACATTACGTACGGAGTTGAGTTAAAAAAAATCTTAATATATATAAATCTCGTGTCACAACGTTTGTCCTCAATGGATCCCGAAACCACTAAACCGATTATAATAAAAAAAATTATTATAATCCAACTTAAAAGATAGGATAGCTTACATCCCGGTATTGCCCCGGGAACGGGAATTACGCAGGTAAAACCGCGGGACACAGCTAGTTAACTTATAAATACCAGGTTACATGTTCTATAAGCGCTACGGCCTATTTACTTATTAATTCTGACACTTTTATTAGCACTGATTACGAGAATATATAATATATGAATACTATAATTCGTTCTAAGCTTTGTATGCCAAACGTTTACTTAAACAATTTAGTTCCAGAAAAGTCCTTTTAAATAAATATAGATTTATTGGAGGTATACGCAAGAGTTAAGGCCTTCGATATGTCTTATTGAATACAACCTAATATTTTTCTATTCCACTATAAAATTCGTTCAATGAAAACATTGTATACAATCTTTAATGTTTGTAAACATCCATAAAAGTCTGTATTGCGTCGGTGATAAAAAAAGAATTGCGTCGTCAAGTTCATAAACATATTTATGTCGATTACTTTTTACTTATCACGGTCGTAAGAGGCATCTCGCCGAACGCAATAAAAATGTTATCTAAGTGAGTTTTCATTTAAATGCATTAATGTGGAGGCATCACTTTTTGCGTGGAAAATACCCTATAAAGTACCTATGGGTCTCGCGGACGCGAACATTACCGCAACGTATGAGGGTCATATGCACTACAGAATCTTACGTGACCCTCACAGAAATGTACCTACAGTTTGACTTTAAGCAGTAATAACATAATCAGTTTCTAATCATAATGACTATTAAACAATGTCACCTTGCACAGCTCCTACGTAGGCTTAGGTCTTTAGAGGTTTGATTCAGCGTTTTTTTTTTAATATTTACCTTAATACCCGCTTGGTATATTAAATATCATTCCATTACAAGAATAAAATGTACTGTAATTATCCACTCTTATTGCCACACTTAAATTATTTTATTTGTTTATAATCTACTAATCTTTAATCTGTAATTAAATATACCATAAATAATTATAGTACTAATCGGATCAGGTAACCGAAGCCAGGCACTTTATAATTCGTGGTGAATGCCCCGCCTAGCTGAGAGTGAGTGAATGAATGTCGGCCACTCTTCAGATGATGCGCGCGGTACGGTACATGCGAGGCAGTTGACAAATGAAAACGGCTCTCACTGTATTTTTTAACATTCAGAAATTCCTTTTAAATGAGGGCGCGTTTTGTACCTTATCTACTGTGATTCATACAACGCGATACCGCGCTTGTGCTATTTTTCAAAGCCTCCTTTACTTTTTATTACAAATTCTTTTTTAATAACAGCGCGTTGTAAAGAAATGTTCTGTTTTGTTGAACGAATGTTGTAATTAACATTGATCGTTGACATAGATAGTGTAATGGTCACCTATTGACTTGAAATTATAATTTATTATTATTATTATTGATGTTTTTATCCGTTATAATTGCAAGAGCTAACTTTCTTGAAGTTGTAAAGATTACTATAATATACTTATACGTTTCTGTACTAACAATAGCACTGATCCGTGATATGAAGAAAGCAATGTTAATAATTTCCAGAGTGTGTCTTTTATTGCGATGTTGTGATGCAATATTCGCGCCAGACGACGTTTTAACGCCGAGACAATGTGTCACCTCGGCCGTACGCATAACGCATAACAGACTTATTTTATTCACCTCCCGCCGTAAGATTTTTATTGTTATTCTTTCCCTTTTTGCTGAAACACCGCTGTATTCGTAGTAAGGAGCTGTAATGACGCGTGAAGCGTGAAATACGCGCACATTTCGGTGCGGAGAAATGGAATGCACCTGCCTCCTTAGGTTTTATGTGAAGTTTCCTCACCTACGTCGCCGGCTAAGGGCTGCCAATATCGCCGTCCTCACTTTGTGACCCCTCATAATACGAGTAATACTTCTTGAGAGTATTGAGCGGGTTTCGCGCCGAGCCGTAATTTTATGAGCAGACCTGTACTTTTCTCGCTCCATGTAAAAATGTTTGTCGTGTAATTCGACGCTCAAATCGCGAGCTAGCGTTT
>JADANM010005989.1:2842853-2861639 GCA_026213755.1 Eurema hecabe | reverse complement strand
CCTTAGAGGATTTTCACATTTTAGAAAAGACCCAACCTTTAACTATAAAACCTTCCCAGGAAATGAAGTTCTTCTATGTTCCTCCTACCTCCAGGATAGTAACTGAATTAAGGATGCGATAATGCAGTCATAGCGTACAAATGAAATAAACTACAACAAGCACATAGTTTAAATCAATACAAATTGAACGTAATTGCATTTCTGTTGGATAGCCCCCGTTCGTTGGTTCCGAGTGATGCGCAAATAAGTACGGGTGAGATGCACTGGTTCAAGTATTTACCAGACTGTGTACAGATATAAAGCATTTGTATAGATCAGTGGTTCTTAACCTTTTAGACATGAGGGACCATTTGTTAACTTTTGTCTGTCACGGACCACCTATTTGCTTTATGAATTAGTAGGTCTGAGTGTGAAAATAAACGCTCGTTCTATGTATCTATAAAAAATGCAAAATTATTCAATATATTTTTTTTTATTTATTATTTATTGTAAATGCGCATTATATATATTTATAAATGTAAATAGATTTTTGTGATTACTCTTAAGTAAATTGTTGCTTCTTATATTTTTTTATTTGTGATTAAAGCAATCACAAATAAAAAAAATATGACCACTTGGGATGCTTCCAGAGATCACCAGTGGTCCACGGACCACCGGTTAAGAACCACTGGTATAGATAAACGCTCCTGCCTCTAGTTTAATCCGATTAATATAAGCTGAAACTATAATTAAATATCAAACTTTGAAATAAATGTTATTGAACGACGTTCAAATTGAAACATCAATATTTTAGTTGGCTTAGTTTGTTGTTGCTTGAAACTTGAAATAATAAACAATAATACTTTCCTTGTAGTTTACTAGCTGGCCCGCGGATTTAGCTGCATAATTGAGTTTGTTGTCTTGTTATTTCCTGACAGACTAACTTTGTATTTATAAATCACGAATAAAATCTAATAGTTACTCATTACGAAAAAAAAACAATACAAACTTTTTGTATAATTAATGCATATTTGTTTATAAATATATTGTGGAAACATATCGTCGGCTAAATTAACCAACGATGGAAAAGTCTCACCGCTATAAAAATAAATAAAGAGCATCTTTAAACTCATTCTTCATTCATTAATTTATTAAAGTTAGCTACAGCTATTATAAATCTCGTAATCCTCACAAACAACACAACGGACATAGTTTATTCACTTACAAGAAAAGAATTCAATTACTTCGAAAATGCCAGCGGAGAATAATTTATAACAACGCTCGTGCAAGATGACGACGTTTAATAAATATTTATCCTTACAAAGGATAAAATGAAATCCAATTGAATTTTACTTAAAACGCGAATCGCACAAACAAGAAGCGTTACGGCTGCGTCTCGGAGCCGACGACAAGCAGTTAAGAACCTGAATTTAATGGAAGTGCAACGAAATACGTACCTCGTGAAAATCAATTTGCCGAAGCAATATGAAGATGTCTCGAGGAAGGAAGGTACAGGAAGGATTTAATATTTTTTGTCGAGGTTCACTGCCGCACGAGAAGACGTAGCACGGTAATCAGGGAAATTATTTACTCATGTCTACGAGTCCTCGCAAAAATACATAGGGCTGTGCCACGGGTGTTTTTATTATAATATATTAGGCGCTTAACCTTATTCGTTACTTTGTCTTGCTATCAAACCACCTTTATATTAAGCCCTTGTGTGTACTCTTAATGAAGAAATTAAATGGCTTTAGTCTACAAGATGTCTTAAAATTAATTAAGTGAGATAGATAATATCTCATCTCACGCTCCTTGTTAAAGCGTTAATAACACAAAGTTATAATATTACTTAAATATAATTAAACTATTTAAATAGACACCTATTAAACGTGACAACTTTCTTAATTAGATATCGAACCTTATAGGGTTGACTACTTACACTTCTAATAAGAGGTATGAAAATTGAAATAGATACAAAACTATTCTTATAAAATGCATACCGTTTTATCTTCAACACTATGAAATTGCAATATTTAAACTGTGTCGACTGACTTGACAGAACGAAAAATATAGCCAGTAAATAAAACGTCGCTGCACCGGTATAAATCTAAATAATATTACTGCTAGCAACCCTGTCGTGGAAATGAGGAGGGGAATACGCTCCCGAGGCTCTGTAAATAGTCGTCGTCTCACCGCAATGGCTTCTTGCAGATTAATTTTGAGTGAGAGTGCAACGACAGCCCATATTGAGGGCAACACCGGTGTGTTCTTTGTACCTTTCTTCATTACCCCGTCAAATTACAGCGATGTCAACGCCTCTTGTTTTACTAGGGGCGAAATTAAATTCTGAAATCGGCTCCAATTTTCTACGCGGTTGATTTTCTTTTATTAAGAAATTTATGCGCATGATTTTGTATATTTGGAATATTCGTTTTAGTTTTTTAAATTGTGAGAATGTCTTTAAGACGATGGGGAAAGTTTAAAATCATTTGGACGGCACACCTTTGACCATTGCGGTAACAGGAAAACTAATATAAATAGGTATTATTAAAATATTTCCCTGTGTAATGTGATAGTATGTTAATGTTAAGTAGAGCTGCCGACCTTATCGTCAATAATCGTAAAGGGTGCATTTGGTGTCAGATTTTCCGGTCAATGCATTATCGATCCTTACTCACTGATATTGGAAACAACGTCAGCAAAATTCAACGCGGATCATCAATTTTGAAATAATTTTAAATATTTTTGACTTAAATATGATTAATTTTAATAATAAGTTTATCTTTCATACATCATCTCTACGGATATGTTGCGTTAATAACTTTTTGGCAAACCTAATTATGAAAAGTGATTACGTTAAAATGAATTTCATATTTAACAAGATTAAAGTTATATTAATTTTTGTTAAAATTAAGTCTGACTGGGTTATATTGCTCTAGTATTTAAGTATTAAAATGTTGAATTAAAGTAAAATTAATTAATATTTTATAAACACTAAGTAACTTTTATCTAGAAGGCTTCTGAGAATTGATGTTATAAATATTGAACAAGAGCGATGACATTTAGTTCGGATTTGAATTAATAACAAAATTAAGTCAGCGATATCTGAGTAATAACCTAACCTTTTTTATCAAAGAATAAAAGTACCAAAAGCATATTTGTAGTACACCCGAACAAAATAAACGGTCATCGTTCGTAGCATTTGAATAATTTGTTATTGCTATATTTTCCGCCATAACCTCCCCAAATAAATATCGTTACGTTTCAAAGTGACGTTATATCAGGCATGGAACGTGTTGTATGTGCGTAAGGTTCTCTTTGGTTATTCTAAAACGTCGTCCATCTTCTTTATTTATGTTTACAGCTTTCGACCGCAGCTTGGTGTACGAATCCGCGTATTGGATTTCGTACACGTTTTATCGGATATACCATCGATTGACTTGATATATAAGGGCTGAGTCTTGCGAGATTTACAGCGCACGCTGCCAACCCTACTTGTAATATTTAACATTAGTTAGGGATATGAGTTTTGTGCGGAACAACAGCTGTGTTTAGACTTGTATTGCGTTACACGATACAATTATGGAAATAATATACACATAATGTCTAATTCTAGTGATAAATAATATTACATAAAAATGTTAATTTGTTCGTTAGAATAATTAATTAATAATATATTTTAAATATCTATAAATTTATGTATGATTAGTTATTGCTCATTCGAACCACTAGTTATATAAAACGTAATACAATAGAACTACTCAACAGTAAATTAAATCTTTAAAAATCCAAGTAACTGACTTTTAATTTCTCATTCAAATACAGACCTAAAAAGCACTCATGGTTCTCATTCTCTCATAATGAGAATGCTATTTTTAACTCAAGTTTGATTTAAAATATACAAACATTGAACACAAAGGCATAAACGCATAGCTTTTTGTTTGAATCACAGCAAAAGCAGAGCCGTTCAGTTGTGAATTTACAGTAGAGGTGACAAGGCCACGAAAATGGGCCAACGACTTGAATTTATACACTGTCGGCGCCAGCAATTCAATTATTTTTATTCACATTGATTGGAAAGGGTTTAATTAAACAAAACTTGTAGACGATTGTTTCATTAAAATTATATTAATTGATTCAAGTTTTGATTGCTTTCTACGACAAAATTAGAAATAGGTTTTACTAAAGGTGTTTTAGTAACGTTGGTTTCGAGTAGGTAAATTATTCATTATTGGGCTGAGTCATCTCGGGAAGTAGTCGTAGTAGTCGAATACTGATTTGTAAAGGCTACTAATATTACGAGTAGTACATAAATGTGATAGATACATTTCTTACACTTTATTTTTATGAATACGTATGGAAATGAATAAAAAGAGGAGGAGAGGCACATGATGTTACATAAGAGACTGCGAAGGTGCCCGTGACTCCTTCCTGCTGCAGTAAGATGGAGCAAATAGGGGGTTTGGTCGATAGAAGTCCGATATAACATATGATTCATTTTCCCGCTATAACAAGGAAAAAAAAAGAATAGCAAGTGATAGTATGGTAAGATCTTACTAATATCATGCAGTCTTTTTTTTTCTTATAAGCTTAGGATAACTCATTTCCTTTGGAGACACATTACATCGCTAATACGTAGTTCAATAAAATGTCCTTACGGCTGGCTATTATAAAAGCAATAAGTACGTGCAAAACAATAAACAGGTGTGGCAACTCATGACTATCAGTTGGTGTGGTGTGGTTATCTCGGCAAACACCGATAACCTAGCTAAGTCTGCCGCTTATCTCTGATAGCACAGTAACGTTCGTTCCGAGTGCGTGAGTGGTGCTTCATAGTGTTGTGTACTAATTAGTGGCATGGCTGGGCTTGGCAGAGGCGACGGCCAAGGGCCGACTGTGGGGAAGCTGGAATCCCAAATATATTGCATCAAATACACGCTGTTTTGCTTCAATGTCGTGTTGTGGGTTAGTTCTATCCAGAGCTGTTTACTTTGAATTACGGGCACGTCCTAACGCCGCACTCGCTCCCCTTAGCCTCTTGAGCGGTAACGAATCGGAAAATTGTATTGTTAAAGTGTTCAATGTAATTGGCTAGTCGATAGACTGTGAGTTACGTTTGTCAGATTAAACATTCAAACGCGGAGACAAGTTGCTGTGTTGTTTGCAACAAACTTCGGCTATAAACCTTCTTGCAGAGTGTCGGGGATGTGTAACCCAGTTTGTTATGGGATTGGAAAATTTATTGCCCGGATATATATTAGTATGAACAAATTATCGTGTACATTATTTTATAGATTGTCTAATATTTGAGATTTTGCTTGATATATTCTTTTGAGGTTACGAGCAATCTAATCTTAATGTAAATTACAATAAAAATGTTTTTAGGACATTTCCTAAAATGGAACACATTAGTTTTAAGCTAATCGTGCGTCTCTTTTTCTCGTTAATGAATATTAATAAAATTATTCGCTATCTCGCTTCATTCAGTGGAATCAAATTACTGAAAATAAAGCGTAGGGCATAAAGAATTTCGTTATCATTAAGATAAGCGTGGTCCCATTTTCCAAGTACAGCGTATTCATCGTTTGACTCATAGATACACTAAATACAATGATATCATCGTGGTGTATCGTTTTAATTTTAAATAAAACCTTTATATAAACATTATGAACTGGAAGAAAAACATTGTAAGGGTGTTCGTTTTCATGTTTCATTTTCGAATATCAAAAATTTACAATAGCAAACTTATAGGTCATTTGAACTAGCAACCGGGACTTTATATAAATGTAAATAAACTCTCTCCTGAATCCCTTCATTTAATAAAAAAGCCATAGTTAATTCTACGTACACTTGATAAAATTGCACAACTTAAAATTGTTATTACAATAATCGTTTTTGGAAAATTAGTATCAGTTATACTAACACGAGTTTAAGTATTCGAAAATATATTAAAAACGAAATATTTCACTAAGCAGGTACTATAAATTTACAAAATGAAAATCACAACCTAAGAGAAAAAGTAACAAAAAACAGATGTTTAACTCAATTTTAGACGGACAAATGAATTATGGTCTTCAGTAATTTTGTACACAGAAGGGTAACCTAAGTTATCTGAAGTTGCTTCTGAATATACAGAAATTTGTTTGTAACGAAACCGCTTTAAAATATTCAGAAATAGAAACCGTATACCAAATACATTTATATTACTAATCCTTTCTTTTTAGTTGTTTTTCTTTTATACTTAAGGTGTTAATAAAATTTTTGAATGAACTTATTACAATAAAACAGACTAGTCTAAACTATTAAAGGGTCAAAGGTTGACCTTACCTTATAAATATCATTCAGATTAGAAACTACTACTACTACGACTATTTAAACTAATACATAAAATAATAGTTACATTTACTCTTAAATCACTCTTTTAAAAAAAGCATCGGTTTCATAGTTTTAAAGATATGAGCATACATTGGGGAAAAGCGACTTTGTTTTACACTATATAGTAATATCACATAACAAACGTTTTTACTGTACTTTTGTGAAATGGCTATTTGTATGCGAATTTCAAAAACAAAGACCTTTTACAACCACTTACTGTTCTTAGAGAATTGGTTCTAATACCCTAGTATTTGCTTTATAATAACGCTGCGATGTTGAACCAACCGCCAGTCCGTGTGTTTCCTTTCTAAGGCATTAGTAGCACGTGGCGTCGGCACTAAATCCTCTCATTCCACATAACTTGCCGCTCGATACAAGGATTATTAAGCCGGGTTAATTAGCAAAATTAAACATCACATCCCCATCGTTGGGACTCGGTTCGCGTTTTGTGGTAGGTAATCTATACGAGTACGAATATTATAAACAAGTAGTTTGTGTGTTTGTTAAATTGTAAGAGGTAAACTCGGGATCTATTAAACCGATTTAAAAAAACTTTCACCAATAGAAAGCCACATTATTGCGTAGTGTCATTGGCTATATAAAAAACCGAAAAGGATAATTAACATAATGCCCAACCAGATAGGCACGGGTCAGCTAGTAGGTATATATATATAGATAGATTAGGATATCGAAACTATTGTTTGCTTAAAATCATTCAAACTATGTCCAGTAATTTTTTTTTAAGGAAGTTGTGAAAGTGAATCAGTTCACTATGAAATAAGATGTTGATATACAATAATTCAAAAAACATACATTACAAAATTCAATAATTTTAAAATAAATTAAATAAGTCTTTACACTTAATCAATTAATTAAATACGTAATTAAGTACTATACTGTACTATACTTTTTAAAATTTATATTGCTGAAATAGGTTATTATCAACCATTCAAAATCGAATCTTCTGTTTATGTTTAAATAACCTCACCAGCTTTCCGCCCGATCGTAAGGAATGTATTAAGGTTACCTCATTTATATTTACTAACATCACAATGTAATAAACATCGATTACTCCACTAAAATATCTAATACACCGTAGAAGCAGCGATAAAAAGCAATAACAACTCCCATATACGACGAAACAAAACAAAAACGCCCCTAACGCTTCACAGCGCTTCCTAGACCTAAAGGCTGATATATTTATTTATTCAAGCTGCGGCGAATATTAATCGCCTCGACGCCCGTTCGCTGTAAATTGGAAGCTCGAGGTGCCAAAAACCCTAAACGTCAAGTGTCATTCAAACCTGCACTCGTTATGGCGCTCAAATGAGAAATAATCGTTGAACTTGTATCCGAGGTCGGTTTCAATAATTGACTTTTGGATTTGCGCCAAGACAAATGGCTCTGCGCAGCGCAAACCGGCTATATTCTATAAACGGGTCGCCATTGTTTCAATCATTTGTATGAAAATTAATGAGGCTGAATTTCAGTGTTTCACAAACAAACCTTACACGTTAGTAAAGAAGGCATTATCAAATCTTTTCAAATCGTTATTTGCATAAGTATTTTACAGTTGGCGATATGGATTGCATTTCATATTAATACGTTTTTCATAATTCATATACGAAGGAACAGTATTATCATCTTACGTCATGTTTCATTTCATATACTTACGCAAACAGGAGTCTGTACAGAAGTGCATGGTACAAGAAAAACTACGACAATAATATAATAATATTTATTCAATCACTATCACGGCGAATATTAAATATTATTTAAAACGTTGTAATATTGGCAAAGTGTTAAATAAATAAAAACCATTCACAGAATAGTACGTACCTACTTGAGGTAAAAATATTGTCAGACACAAATGATTGTTTTAAATCTTAAATTCGGCACGTACCGGTGGTCGGGCGTTGCGTGGCATAGATAAAATCTCCCACATAAGATATTCAAATCCCTTAAGTGCACGTTGCGGTTGAATTGCGAGAAAAAGTCCCATTTTGAACGTTCTAAAACTCTTTATTATTCCGGCTTTGCAGGTTTCTCTTGAGGAAGGTAAACGGAGCTGACACCTCTCTGCTAAACGAAAACAACCACTTAATACTTAAATCCCTACGATTCGGAGCACAATAAATAGTGTGGCCAAACTAACGTTTTACGACAATCCGTAACTTTCTGATATATTATATGTTATAAAATTTAACGTTGCAAATATTCACGAATCTACATTGTAATGTCATATTCGCGCTAAGAGACGCCGCTGGCGTAGCAGACGAGCACAGCGACTTTTTACGACGTCATAAATTTTTAACGTCACAAAAAAGTCTGTCTTTTGGCCCTCCAAAAGAGCAAAACGAAGTACGCGAGAGACTTACGATAGGAATTTTTATTGGCATATACAGTAATGCCTTTTTGAAATACTGAAGTAGGTACACTAATTTAATGTAAACATAGTTTAAATGTAAAATTAAAGCTATAGATTTAAGCTACGTTGATGCGGGTATCTCATCCGATTTCCTTCCTGGAACATTATTTCATAACGAATTAACGCGCGGACGGAACACGTTGCAGTACAGCCAATTTTGATAGCTCCAATTTTTCTTTATTTCAAATTTATTAGTTAGTCCGGCTTCGTTCACAGATTGCGCCATTTATCATCGTGAAAGCGTGTATCAGCGAGTGTATTCGAGCATTAATGGCGGTACAAACCCGGGCATTATATGATTTTTCCAGCAACAAACCGCGCAAACGTACGAGTCAACTTTCCGCGTCATTTGACTTGGCCCTAATGGATTGCGAACAGAGTTGTTGTCTCGACAAAGGTTTTTGCAGACAAAGTATAATGATGCGTAGATACGGCTTTTTTGTTCAGAAGATAACGCAGCGGCGATAGGAGCCGCGACCTAATTTCTATGTGGCTTGATTACTCAAAGAAGGAGATCGTCTTGTGTGTGTATCATGTATAATTCATTTCGCAGTGCTATTTTAAGAAAATTCAGGGATGTGTATTTGGCAATTAATTAAACCTATTTATAGTCTATAACGTAACAAAATATAGTTCTTTTCATATTCTAGTAAAACAAATTAATACCACGGGCTACACAAGCCCGCTTTCTCATCGAAATAAAAGTTGATGGCGCTCGTAGTATTAATGACATTATAAAACTTTTAGATCCCGACATAACATCTCTATTGGAGTTTTTATCTCATAGGTAGTTTTATCTCTATCGCAGATCAGCTAAACTGGCGAAGTTGCATCGCAGTCAATTTATCGAGAATTATTCACAACTTTTTCCATAAAAGTTGCCAACTCGTGTGCTTCGTTCATACTTTAATATATTTATTCTGTACTTGCGATAACAAAGTTATACCATACGTTCCAAAACTAGATTCAATTATTAAGGGAATACTTAGATTTTATTTCCAAATACTATGTCCAGTTGTGTTTAAATTATATATTTATAATTTTTATAGATATAATCAAGAAGGAAACATACGAGTATTAGCTGCATAGGATTTAGCTAAGGATGTCTATAAATTGCGTCAAGTGGAACTTATTCAAGGCGTGAAAACCTCTTCACTTAATACACGTGAAGATCCCCTGATTTGGCCAATATATCTCCAGTATCTGGATAAAAATGCGAGCTCCGCGGTCCCTTTTGATTCGTAGATTTGTATAAAACGAATTGTTCCTTTCAGCTCTTCGGGCTGTCAATATTCGCACTTTGTCTATGGATATGCATAGAGCCAGGCTTCAACGAGTGGATGAGGGTGTTGGAGCTGCAAAAATACTTCATCGGCGTTTACATAATCCTGATCGCATCCCTCGGCATCATGGTTGTGGCTTTCCTGGGATGTGGCTCTGCTTTGATGGAAAATGTCAAACTGTTATATGCGGTAAGCTTTGCATTTGTTTACGGATAGGAATGGGAATTTGTATGTCTTAGACAAATTTTGATACATCTAGAATATTTATGTATAGATGTACAAAATTATTTGAACAGTTTCAGTATCATACAGTTAAAAAAGACACGTACCATATGTCTTCTAATGAACATTTACGATGATTTATCAAATAGTTATTTTATATACCTATACATATATAAAATATATAAAAATGAATTTAATATATTCTTCCAGTTTATAGCTACACAAATAGCTGTATTTGTGTTTGGTCTCGTCGGAGCTTGCGTAGTCCTGGACTTCAGTACATATGACTCGAGCATTCAACCTCTTATTAAAGAAGTTATCGTTAGACTCATAAATAATCCTCAGCACGAAAACAGCCGAGAAATATTGCGAATGGTGCAAGAAGGTGTAAGTATACTATTGTATTCTTAATATTGTCACGATTACACTTTACAAAAACTTATTGACGTGAAAATTGTACTCCAAAAATATGAGGAATAATTAACAATACTATTATAAGCTAAATTTGTACAAATCAATTATTTAATCATTTGTAACAATAACCGTTAAATTACACAAAAAACGATACGATTAACACAACCAATCAAAACGTAATTTACTAGTTGAAATCACACCCATTCTACAATTACTTATCACTCGAAATCAATCGTAGCGCGGCTATAAAACCATTTTAATTACTCATCGCATGCCAATAGACCATTAAATCTTCGTGTCCAATCAGTGAAAGGCAGGTGAAGAGGGCAATCCGGAATATTGGCAAAAAGACAGACACATTGAACCTGTGCATTGCTAAACGACGAAAGGTAGTCTAGTGGGACCACGGTCGGAACAACGATGCTAATCAAATCACTACGCTTTGTTTCGACTGATTGAATGTAAAGTTCTAAGCTTCTCTCGGAGGTTTTAGGTGGATTTTTCAGTTGTATTAAAGTTTTCAGTCAGGACTCGATTTAGGTCGAGACTAAATTTTAATTTTGATGGTTTGAGATGGGATGACAATAATGTATAATTAATAACGTTAGTTCATAATTAGGCCAAGATTTGTGGTAAAAAGTGAGCCTTATTATTAGTAAATTAAAAACTACTTTTCAATAATAATATTTTTAATACCTATTGTCGTTTAATGTATAACCTAACGATTCAAAATATGAATATAAATGGCATTGCGTTTCATAAATTAACCATAATTAACGCTTCGTAATATTTCTAATTTTATACAATTGGCATCAAAATTATTAACACATTCAAAATGCCAAATAATTTCGACACCAATTTATTTTGTGTTTGGTTTAATGAAAATGAATGATTTTTTATCTTCTTGTCATAAAACTTATTTCTATAACCGTAGTATTGAGATATAGTAAAATATACTTTTTAGTAACTTTCTTCTGAGAGACTTTTACTAGAAGGGACTACACTTTTTTTTTACTCATTAATAAATTTATTATATCGAAAAAAAACAATCAAATTATAAAAAATCACATAAAAATGATTCATTTACACCTATATCTCACAACCTACTCCTATTATTGATTTCATTTCTGATTTAATTATATCACAGATCGGATGTTGTGGAGCGGACGGACCAATGGACTATATAAGTTTAAACAAGCCTCTGCCATCTGAATGCCGCGATTCTGTTACTGGAAACGCATACTTCCATGGATGTGTCGATGAGCTCACCTGGTTCCTTGAGGGTAAAACTGGCTGGCTAGCTGGCATCGTACTTGCGGCTTGCATGATATGCGTAAGTTTTATCCTATCAAAAACAATACTTGTCAAAAAAACCAAGTCTCCCAACTCAATTGTTCTACGGTAAAAAGTTGTGAGATCCATGTAATACCAAGTCGGTTATTAATTTATTCAGTCTCTACTTTAGCGACTTTCTCGTCTTAATACGTCAAGTCCCTAAGACCACGATCGTGGTGCATAACAATTAAAAATCAATTGTGTCTGTAATATTCGTACTCGAAGCATTAACTTGTTGGGTAATAATTAAGAGGATTTTATAGTGACGCATATCAATATTAAAAAAATTTAATGTTTTATATAAATATATTAACTCGGCCATCGCATGAAAATACGTGTTCATTTAATTAATTTATTTTTTTTTTTTTTGACGCGAATACATTAATTTGACAATTCCCAAAATACAAAATAATCAAACAAATGTAGCCACACTTTCAGGCGCCCATTACATGATTTATGGAACTAAAACTTTAAGCAGTAAACATTATTTTGGATTTTGTAATTAGTCAACGGTAATGTGGGAATAAATACAATCGTATCATTAGCAGTTATATTAAACAGGCAACAATTTTTTTCTTCGTGGAAATAAATTCCATGTGTTGATATTTGGAATTGGTGTACCAACTTTGGTTATTTTTGTTATCCTAAACAAGCCTCACCAAGTTACTGAAAATCCTTAATGTTAAATATTTCAACGCTTATAAAATTAAATATTGAATAGCTTCGTACGTACAGCTATATGTAAGTTTGAACTATAATTAGAGCGTATGTTTACTCAAACAAGCCTTTGCCGTCTTAACACGAGCATTTGGCAACGAGAAATGCATACTATTAAGTACCTATATGAACTTGACAAACTTGTTTGTTGAAGAGAAATTCAGATAGACTTTCTGGTATCACATTCATGGGTGATTTTGTAGAAACTAGCTGTTTTTTTAACTTTATACCAAGACCTATCTAAATCCAAATTTCAACTAAATCGGTCCAGCCGTTTTTGTTTGACAGAATAACAAACATACATCGATACATTCTCGCAAACATTTATAATATTATTAGGATATAGAAATATACTTACACACACATTTTTAGTCAATTTAGTTTACATAACCTGCACAGAAAATTACTTGCGCGACAATAAAATTTTATCGTAATTAACTTATGTGTGATAATTAAGTTCAGTTTAAATACATACATATGTACATAACCATTAACATTTAAGGTAATATACATACAGTGACGTGCATATTAAAATATTAAGTATCTTAATTTAATATAATTACTTTAAATCTGATCTTATGGAGTTGAAAATATTTTTTATATACTTTTTATATGACGTAACTAATTGTTTATTTTATTTCGCAGGTAGTGAACGCGGTAATGTCTCTTGTCCTTATTCAAGCAGTTAAGAAGGAAGAAGAGGAGTCGATAGCATATAAGAATTAGTTTAGCAACGACATATTAGTTTAAGAAATTCGATTTAGTATATATCGTCATTAAAGATTAAATATATACATTTATATCAGTAATAACCACCGTTTTGTTACTTAAGCTTTGTTTTGTTTAATATTTTCAAATTTAAATACACGATTTAAAAATCAGTTAGTATGTATTATTTTTCCTTTTCATATGTTCTTAAAATATATAAAATACGTATCACGTTGTTTATAACTACTGAAACTGCTGAACCGATTTTATACAACTTAAAAGATAGGATAGCTTACATCCCGGTGTTGGCCCGGGAACGGGTACTACAAGAGTAAAACCGGAAACGGCTAGTATTATATTATATTTTAAAATGCAAACTTTATGATTATATTTTAAATTTTATACGAATCTAAAATTTATCCAAGGATAAAAGTCTAAGTCGTCATCTTTTTGTACGAAAACATATGAAATTCCTATAAGAAGGTAATCAAAATAATTCTACACCACTATTACCACCACTAACAAAAATGTAATGTCTATTACAGGCATTTCGTTTACTGCACTATTTGAAACAGTAATTTAATAACGATAATAATCAGAACATATTTCGATTAATGGAAATGGAACAAGTGACCATTTTGTAGAGAATATATGATAGTGTTGTCGCATATGAAACATTCAGTTCTGTTAATGTGAACTGAACGTTGGTTATCAAATTTCATGGTACAATTAAATGCTATAATAAAGTTAAGGTCTATATGTAATAAGATATTTGGTCATTATTATAATGATTATTGTAAATTGGTGTTTCTTATGATAAAAAATTGTTCATTGCAATAATGGGTACTGTGGTAATATTTCAAGGTGGATTCAGATTCAAAGTAAATGGATTTCTTGGAGGTCAGCGCCCTCTGTCTTATTTATGATTATGATTTATATACCATCCTATAAGCAAAAAATACAGGTATCCTTTCTTATCGAAAAGCGGACTAATTAATTATTTCTAATTTTCATACCTTATAGGCATTATATGCCTATTATCCTTGAAGACTATAGATACTAATAAAAAGTTTTTTTAAGGTCTGCTCGAATGAAACCGGAGGGCACTAATATAGAATGCGTCAAATGTTTAGGCAAGTCTAAACAGAGCCGCCTAAAACAGAGTACGTTCAAACACATTAGTTCATCGTTTACAAAACAAATGAAATGACACTGCCCAAACAACATCGGATCGGTTTTCACAGAACAACACAAACACACAGGCAAACTACATTATATATAAATTGTTGGTTCGTGTTAAATGGTTTACTATCTCTTAGGCAAACTTAGTTAGATAATGCTTGTATATTTCCGTTCTACTTCTAGAGATAGCCTAACCTTATGAAGCTGCAAAAAAAGATTAATTTAATTATAAGACCAATAGCAAACAAAATATATATTATAAAAATAACAATAATAAAATCTCTTCATTTTCAATACATCATAGCATCAACATAAAACAAGTAATAATAACGACAAAAGGGGCCTATAAAAAGTGATCTTTGATAGGAAACCTGCACTACAGAAACAACTGAGCTATAAGAGTATCCGTATAATTAAAGAGATACATATATTCCTACACAAGATGCATAAGAAATAGATAAAGACAAACAAACTTTATTACTAAAATATTAATTCAATAACTTCTTAATTATCTCTCTAACAAAGCAGCATTGTATTGCATTATTTGCATGAATCGTTATCATAATGAAAACAATGTTAACGGTGAAACACTGATTCTTCACTTTGACTATTCCGTTCGGCACAGCGGGTCCATTTCCTTGACATAACAACCACCGTCGCGACGGAAGTCGCCCGTAGCTTGTATGAATTTACCGATGCACCTCGACCAACCAACCTAGGCCCCTCGTACCTCTTCCAATACCAGAACCGATACTAAACTCTCAGCTCTTTTGCGTACTGTATAGAATCTACACCATAATTATATTTACCCATCAGAGGCCAGGTTACAGTTGGCGGATCAGAAGAAACATCAAGTCTGTTATTGGTTCATTTGCTGCTGTAATAAGTTGTGATCCTGCAACTAAGACGGATTTTTATTAACGTTAAAGCTTACATTTATCTGATATCCGTATCGAGTATTTTATGTTCAGGAAGACTGTTCAGACTGGAGTACAATTTGAATAATAATATACCGAGGAGTTTCTATTTAGGTTATTCATTTTCATAATTCGTTGTTGATGAAACAATACATTTGTGTAAAAAATTTGTATGTGTAAAAGAGCTCATAATTTGTATAAGCATATATAAGCAATATCATACCAACGTACATATAGAAAAATATAACTACAAATTTATATTCACACATTCAACATTCCAAAATATCACACATTGACATATTGGTTGAGATAGTATTCCCTTTTATATTTTTTGGAAATGATTAACAATTTTTTCTTTAAAATATTTTAATTGAGATTTAGATTTGTAATTTTGAATGTGTTGTGTACTTCTCTAGACGAATGCACATATAATCACAAAACACGTACATTTATTGCACATAAAACGTTAAAAGTCGAGACAGTGGACGTACATCCGAACAAGGGCTAATATCCTGTGCAGAAATGTTTATAGGCAACAAACAACGACTTAGAGCAAACAAAACCAGTTCGCCCCGATCCTTACTTCCTCTAATTGTTTACTGACCACCAACTTTGTTACAGCCATTCATACTCGCCTTGGGGAAAACAAAAAACTTATATTTAATATAAAACACATTTCATATATGACTGTACATATACTAAATTGTTGTTTAAGCATCGTTTCTGTATATTAATATCATGTTTTCTATTGTATGCTCAGCTTATTCGGATTAATATGACATTCTCTGATGAAAAAACTTAAAAATATAAGAAACTACCTTTTTAGATTTAATTACATTTAAAGTTTAGTTATTTATATTACAAGTTCATATTAAAATTGCTTGTAAATAATTTGGATTGAAAAAACAATTTAGCTTTTAACATAAGCTCGTTCGCTTTTATAATTATGATTAGTTAATCAATAATTAATAAAGGTCAAAGGTACCCTTCCTATTGAAGAGAGTAGAAAAACACAAACAATATTAAATGAATCGAAGCTTTTAATTTTAATAATGGTTGTGAGAGATGGATCAAATTAGCTGTTACGGAATCCCTACAGGTAAAAATGTAAGGGTTGAAAGTTTTTAACAAATTACATCAGACCCAAAACTCGATCGCAATTTAATACCTTCATTTTATTCCTGCCTTTTTATTAAAACGTTATTTACAATCTTGAGGTTTTTATGAAGGTGGACTAACAATATTTTGAAATTTTAACTTAGTATATTATAATAGTCTTCTATTCTTCAAGTCATTGTTATATTCAAAGTAATCATCTTACCTATGAAATCTGATTTTTGGTTTTTTTATTTAAATCAGTTTTAGGAGATATAAAGACTACAACTACAACCCTCCGAAACATAAATATGTTACAAATTTGTAAATAGTATTAGTATGAACAAAAGAAAAAAATATATTCCGTTTTTAAACACAAAAATTACAGTTACATTTTTATCGCATTGTATTGGACGTTAAATTACGACAAAAGTTCGGGATTAACTGAAGTGCGAAGATAATTTAGTGAAGTCTGTTGGAGTACATCGACTGGCGTGTTTAAATCATTGTTGTCATATTTTATTGTTCGCAAAATGCACCGAACCCAAATATCCTGTGTACCTTATGACGTGATTTACTTCCCTGCTAAAACTGCTTTACGATAGACAAACACAAAAAGGATAACATCAGAACTGCAAAATACAATGGGAAAACAGAAATTATGTGTCTATTGTTTTTTTATATGTATGTACATACAAGTATAAAATAATCATTAAATAACTACGTCCCGCGGTTTCATCTACGTATAGTAGCACGATTTAAGCAGATTACTATCTATTTCACGAAGACTTTCTATTGGTTAAACAGTTTTTGAACTCGTCTTAGATTAAACCAAATATTTATTAAACAGGTACCTAAGGTAAATATTTAGGTATTTATAATTACAGTTTAGTAAAGTCAGAGAAACGTTTGTAATTCATAGGTTTTAATGTCAATATGCGGGTAGTTTATACTTTGCGGGTATGTTATATGCCACTTTCAATTACACCGTAGTCGCAGCGGCAACGTCACTGGCAATATCCGTCATTTAACGAACTAATACGTGTCAAGTGCCAGGCTTTACCCAATTTTGGGTACAGGAATAGGCCTGGCAAGTTTAGTTTATTTCACCACACGTTACGAATGTTTAAATTCCTTTTTAAATAACTCTCGTAGCTGTAAGTGTAACGCTACTTTGTCATTAAGGCAGTTATATAGAAAATATTTTTCTTTTTCCTAACACAGAAAAAATGTTTTAAATATAGTATTTAAAATAAAAAAAATTAAAAAAAAGTGGATATTTTTAACACAATAGCTAAAATTCGAAAATAATTTTTTTACTTAATGTGATCGCAGCTTGCGAAAGAGATTGTTACCACTTGATAATATGCTCATTTTTGCTTTCCTCTTGAATAATATATTCATTACAAGAAAAATTAAAGGCTTTTTTGCCAGACCTTTAAAATTTGAAAGATTTGATTAGATAAACAATCTAGTACAATAAGTTGAAAGAAACAAACAATGTTTATAATATCAGACATGTTCGACAGTTTTATTCTTGTAATACCCAATTCTATTTTTACCCAATATTAAAAAGAACCTGAGAGGTGTGAAGGATGTTCCTTGAGGAACCAATACCTTTCAATTAATAAGTAAAGGAATTTTAATCAAATTTTATTCTCGGTTTTTATTTTATTTTTTTGTGTAGAAGGAGTCTAGTCACAACGTGTAATAAGGACCTTAGTTCTAAATGCCGTGCCTTAGATCATTTTCCAAAATCTATCACCTATATCCAAGATCATAATCACAACCCTACAAACAAAACAGAATTATAACATTAGTACAGATTCGAAGTTCCACGCAATTGAAATAATAAGCTGACAGAAATACTAATGCAGTTTTTGGTCACATTTTTAGAACACATAAGCCGACACATTTTAAACACTTTCCCATACCTCTCAGCTTTATAACACACCAACAAAACTTAGGAATATCCAATCAGTAGAAGTGTTGACGTAAATGCCTTAGAACGCAGCGATTATGTTGAACGTAGGAAATTGAACAGTGTTACATGTACATGCTACGGCCGACCGCAAGTGATGGTAAATTTGCTTGATAGACGCAGTGGCGGAATAACCACGTAGGTATAGGT